>PVKU01004192.1:0-154033 GCA_004027475.1 Anoura caudifer
CCCTCCTGTTCTCATCTTGTCATAACATACCAGGAGCCCTGAGGTTCTCGACCCCATCTCAGTTACCAGCCCAATTAAAACAAGCACCATCACACTCATTAAGCCCACAGTGTGAATGGAGCTGATAAGACCACATCAAGAATTTCTGTATCTTCCTCATGATGTGGAAGACAGAAAAGTATCTCTTCATACCAAGTTTTCTTTAGAGAAATATTTCTTTTATAAGAATTGATTTGGACTTTACTGAGCCTGCGAAGTGTTGTTTACTCTTGTGAGGACAGAAATTTTTGTTTAAGCCATTTGTCACAGGGGATGAGAATCCAAAAGGCAGATAGAAGTGTATAAGGACCTCTCCACATCAAAGGTGTGTTGAATAGAAATAGAAGCTTCTGGTTTAAAATAGATTAATTAGAACACATGATCCAAATTCCCTCCCATGATGTTATTGATGTGAGGATATAAAAATAAGAATAGTAACAGTTATAGTACATCAAGTGTTCAAATTTCAAATGGATAAAAAGAGCAAAATAAAGCTAAAGGAACTAAAAATGAATTAATAGAGTAAAAGATTTAAATTTATTTTGAAACATATATTCTGACCTCGGTATGCTGCAGAGAATTGAAGAAAAATTTCTGTTTCAGCTTGGGTTACTAAAAGACCCAGAAGTACCCAGAGACCAGATGGGTAGTGACACAATCTGGTACCTCAAATTAGAGTAAATGGCTTTCATACCTCTGTTGGCGGAGTAGAGATCAGAATGGGGCAGAACAGGTAGAAGCACTCTGGAATGGAAATGGAGGTGAACATAGAAGATGACCTTCAACAGAAACAACTAGGTGAAACTTAATAACAGCAGGAGTAATTGGGCAAACTAGACTTTGAAACGAAGAAGCTAGGAACTCAAAGTATCAATATTTAAAGTTTGAAAACTTATTTAGAGTATGAAAATATGTATAGCTTCACCTATACTTATTGGCCAATTATAAAAAGACTTGCAGTGAGGGAGACTGAAGTTAATTGACTAAAATAAGAATATTATGCCTCAAGCAAAATGAGGTCAAACACAGGATGACATGGAACCTTTGGGTGGGAAAGATTGGTAGATCCAAATAGGAGGAACTGGTGATACAGATTTGGGGTAAACCGATGGCCAAGGAGGAACAGGAAGTTGATAGAGTGTTCATTTGTCAATCTGAAATATTTGGGTAGTTTATCTACAAAGTAATACATGCAATCAACAAATTAAAATGATTATTCACATATCTGAAAATTTTATGATCTCTGGAGATACTTTTATCACACAGTCATGGCTTCTGAGAGTGTAAATGCAATACCTTTTCTCTGGACATATTGAAGGACAGATGTGCAGGCTGGAATAGAACAGGCAGTAAATGCATTCAGCAGGTTCAGTTTTCTGAATGCAATGAAACATACACACACAGCAAAAGGGTATAGTAAGTTAACAACCGAATTACGCCATTTGCTCCCTTTATCAAATACATTAAATGTAGGCAATTTCCATATCATACCCATCCAAATATTAATATAGTCATTTTCTAGTTCTTGTTTCAAGTGAAATCTCTTTGTCTTACATTCTTAATATAATTTTATTTTAAAACTAATTTTTAAATATTTGAGTGTGTTTTTGTTCTAGAAAACCCTTTAAAGTCTTATTTTTTTAAACCTATGTCCAATAACTATGGTTTGTTTTTTTTTTCCCTGAGAAATAGACATAATTAAATGTGTCAGGGTTAATCAAAGACATCTCAGGAGAAATGCACTAGGGTTTGCTAGTTGCAAACCTAGCAGCAACTCTATGCTTGTTTTGTTATTTTAGCTCATATATAAGAATATTCAGGGATAACCTACATTTTGCAAGGCAAGAATAATTATCCAGATATGTCTCAGAATGCCTGCTTTCTTACCTACAATACAACATGAATTAAGTAGTAAAAGCACAGAAATTCATCAAATCCCAGGAAAGGACACTGGAATGTAAGTTTCTTCAAGATCGATTGCCCATATATTCATGGGATATACACATATATGAAGAACTGCCTTCCTTTTGGCTAGCAATAACCCTGTCTTTATTTTCTGCAAAAATTAGTTCATTTGTATGACTCACCTAAACACATGTCAAAATCTTATATTTAGTGATCTAAATAGATCTGTAAGAATTAAACTGTGATACCGCTCACTATACTGAAATCCAATAGAACAAGAAGGAAGTGGGGGGGAAGTTGCTTAGCAGCAGTATGTGTAAATAAAAAAGAAAAAAGTCACCTTTGGGATTTCAGGAAACAGTAAATTTAGTGATTAGAGATGGGGATATATTCTTTCCAAACCTTCTAATGTTGCCTGGACTACATTAAGAGAATTAAAAATTTTAGAACAGGGAGGTGATAGACTAACCCATCCTATTTATTTACCCTCATATGTGAACAATTTAAATGCATGTCCCTACAGCTTAGGAAACCAGGAGATAAGTGCACTTTTATATTCTGACAGCATGGCTTTGCAATCATGTTGTAGAAACAGCCTCATGAATCGGCTAAAGCTGTTGTTCAATTTCATCTGGAAAACAATTAAATTGTTAACTCCTCAAGGGCATAAAGTTTATAGTATTTACATTTTTGTGCTTTAGTAGTCTATTATGGTCTAATATATAGTATGTATTGAGTAAATCTTTACAGAAATATTATAATTAATTAATGTGAAATATGAAACAATAAATATTGATTATGCTAAAGTCCAAAATATCATCTATAGAGCCATGTTTTCCATCTTATTTAACAATTTTACATATTGTTATTTGCATTTAATCTTGAAGATCTGTTTTTCTAAAGAACTCAAAGCTGGGAAGTGATGCTCGATATTAAACAATGTAACAGCTAATATAAGTGGACATTGGGTATATTTGGGCATAACTTCAATGCCTTTGACATTGAGATTTGCCCTTGAAAACACCCAGACTTACTTCTGTAAAAGGGCGGGGCTTTTCTCTATGCAGTCTCACAATGTACAGTTGGACTGAGTAAAAGGGACATGTAAGTTTAGTTTACACATCATATATGCCGGATACCACAGCAAGTAATTTTTCACAACATTTCTATGAAGGCAAATATCATTGATCCAATTTTTGGTAGATAAGAAAACATATCTCACACTAATAAGTAACTTGCTTACTTATACACCTAGTAAGTGGCAGATCTAGAAGGCAAAATGTTGGGCATGGGATTCACTCTGGCTTTCTCAGAAGTCTTTCAGATGTTCCACCAGCAGGGATCAGTCCTGAGGCCCTTGAGCTCAGGATTAGTTTTCCCGGAACAGAGCCAGTGAGTGCACGGGGTCTTTTATTTTTTTTATTGAATTTGTTGGGGTTACACTGGTAGCACACCAGGTATTAGATTGCCCCCAGGCCTTCCATCACTATCCACTGGCGTAAAGAAAAGATGTAGTCACTGGATCTCAGAACTTCACCTCCCCCAAGTTTTCTGTCCTTAACACCATGGTTGAAAGAGAAAACTCCCAACACTCAGCCTTGTCACCAATTTCTTCATTGAATCCTTAGGATTAATCTGATTATTCTCTTTATCTTAGTTCATATGGGAAATTTAAAAGGAAAAATTAAACTTTGTGTATCTCCTCGTCATTTATACATTTTAAGCTCTAAGACTCTGTCCCCTACTCTATCCCCCCCCTCCCTTTCCTGTCCAACTTGAAACCCTAATTCACGGCTTACTGTCTGCAGAATCTTCTACAGCCCCAGCCTCATCTTGAAATTGTCCATCCTCTTACTCTAAATTTTGTTCTTGAAGGCATTCCTTCCTCTGCAGTATTCTCAAGGGGTGATTTTTTTGAACTACATTCTTCCTGCAAAGCGCCTTGAGGTGGAGATAAGTGATCTTGCTCTTTGCTGCAAATGATATTCCATTCTCCCCATTCATCTCTGAATCTCCCCCAGCTTTGAAAAGCATACTCCCACATTGCTCCTGGCTCACGGCTTCTCTCTCCAACACCACCGCTGGCATAATGCTTAACATTTCAAGATGTATGTTTAAGATTTGTTCATCATTCTGGTTTCTCAAACCATAAACTTTTTTCAAAAGAACTTGTTTGACCTCTACCTCTTCTACTCATCTAATGAGCACAGCTAGACCACCTTTTTACACAAAGCTGCAATCCTGTTATAATTTTGGTTTGATTAAACTGACCAGTCAAGCTTATTCTATCAGGTACCTGTCTTCATTTCTCTTTCAATTATGTTAGGACATCAATTTACCTTGTCAACTTTTATAGAACTTCATCCTCTTGCTGCCCTCCCTTTTTTTCTAACCACCTTATATTTTGTAATTAATTACTACTTCCTTGGCTACTATTTCATCTTAATTGAGAAACTCCAGATCCCTAATAAACCCACCTCTGCTTCTTTCATGCCTGCACCTATGCAGCTGAATATTGCTGAAAAATATATACCCATGCTGGTTAGACTTACTTTGAATTCATTACCCATAAGACTTCCAAGTAATCCTATTTTATTAGTACACTTACACTTCTACTTCCTTGGGAGAATACCTCATAGCTTCTCTCCATTCAAACTTCCACAGCTCCATACTGAAGATCTTACTTTATACCTCACTGAGAATTCCATCAATCAATCAGAAAAAGTTGTCAACTGTAGATCTTCTCTTTTGAGGATTGCCAGCATCCTCATCTGCATACTCTATCTCTTTGCAAGGCATTTGATCCCATCTAAAACATCCACTGAGACATCTGGTCCATGCCAAAAGGTCCCTGATATTTGATCCTGTCCAAAATATCTATGGGGGAATTTGGTCTATGCCAAAATCTTCTTGAAATTTGGTCCTATCAGAAACATCCATGAACACATTTGGTTCACATCAAATGGTCGATATGTGATATTATGAAATTATTTATATATGGTGCATTATTAAATACTTTTAGACTTCCTATTCATTGGTTTTAGCTATTGATTTTAAAATGCACTTAGTGATACACCTTGATATTACAGTTAGAAAAATTTTTGAGTGTAAATAAATATTCTAAGTGTAAATAACATAGGCAAAACAGTAGAGTGTAAAGTCTATGCTTCAAAGAGTTGTGGTGACCATATATAAGAGCTTCAGAGTAAGAACTCATTTGGTGCCTGGCTCTTCTATTTATTCTCTGTGTGACTTACAAAATGTTATCTCTTTCTTTAGATATGTATGTTCCTTATCCAAAATA
Organism: Anoura caudifer; assembly: GCA_004027475.1. NCBI lineage: Eukaryota > Metazoa > Chordata > Mammalia > Chiroptera > Phyllostomidae > Anoura > Anoura caudifer. The sequence goes on from PVKU01004192.1 coordinate 5,249, forward strand.
AGAAAAATAGCCCTGGCTGGTGTGTCTCAGTGGATTGGGTGCCAGTCTGCAAACCAAAGGGTCACCAGTTTGATTCCCAGTCAGGGCACATTCCTGGGGTGTGGACCAGGTCCCCAGTAGGGGATGTGTGAGAGGCAACCACACATTGATGTTTCTCTCCTTCTCTTTCACCTTCCCTTTCCCTCTCTGTAAAAATAAATAAATAAAATCTTTAAAAAATAAAAGAGAAAAATAATAGTATCTTCTGCAGCAGACACAATTGATATCCTACTTCAGCATTTCCTGGGTCAACCCGAGTTTACCAGCAAATATAAACATTTCTAGCAACATTCAGGGCTTTCTACCTCAATGTCTGTTTCTGACTATATTCTTTTCTTTAAAAAAAAATTCTTTTCTGCCCTGGCTGGTGTGGCTCAGTGGATTGAGTGCTGGCCTGTGAACCAAAGGGTTGCTGGTTCGATTCCCAGTCAGTGAACATGCCTGGGTTCTCACAAGTATGAGAATGTTGAAGCATGATAGGGTGTAACTGTCAACTAATAAGTAATGGGAATTAGTGAATGAATGTCCTGATCTCCATTTCATCTGATTTAGAATTGTTCATGAACTCCCAAATTTGAATTTCTGATAAATAACAAATAATTTTTGGTATAAATATGTCCCATTAAATATTTTTGTCTACAATTCAAATTTAATTGGGCATCCTCAATACTTGCTAATTCTGGCAACCCTCAGTTGATGGTTCTGAGTATTTTCTGTATGAGTATCAGCAGTATCTCAGAGGGTCCTTCCTGGGACTGAGCTTCCATCTCAGCACTGCAGTAACTGCTCAGTGACACACAGACATTACTGGATTTAGTGTCTCCATTCATGACGTCTGCTCCATGGGATCACTGCCCAAATCAACAATCCCAAACCAAGTCTTTGTCTTAGGGTTAACTTTGAGCAGAACCTAAATTTATAAAACTCCATAGAGTTTTTGTGAGGAATAAATTAGATATATATTGTATCCATACAACATATAAGTACCTGAGAATCTATGGTGCTGAAATCTTTTAACTGGCATTATTATTATGGAGGGTAAAAGAATAACAGGCTAGGACTACTTATGTTTTCAAAGACCCATAGTTTATGGCTGTAAAAAAATGTTTCAATTTTATATCTGTGCTGAAGCTTATCTGTACGGTATAAAAATATTAAGAAATATTTTTCCAATATACAGAGGGAAACCAGCAAGGTCCAAAGGACCTTAACTGAGTTTCGTAAAAATATAGCCGGCAATTTTGGAAAATAGTACAGATCTGGGTGGCGTGGAATAAGAATCAGGCTTTCCAATCAAGAGGAATAAGAAATATTTCCTTTTCTGAGTTCAATTTATCAATCTATTAGCTCTGCCATACCTTCCTTTCTTTTTATATTTACCCTGAGGAAATCAAATTTATCTCTTGAATGGAAATCAAATGTTCTTTTTTTCTCATTGTATTTAGTATTTATGTCCTCTGGCACTAGAAAAATAACAAGGAAAATATAGATATTATCACTTTGTATTTAATTAATTAATGAATAAAATGCATTGAATATATTGATCCACAGATTTTGACAGATTATATTCATTCACAATCTGGACATGTGAATTAAGTATCCCAAAATAGGAAGATAGTGGTTAGTTGTGCCAAAACTAGTAATATCTAGAGTTGATTTATGTGGCTCTTAATTTTATCACATATGTGATAATAACAGATGTTGGGTAGTGTGTAGAAAAAGTCTCTGATTTTATAATTTAAAAAACCTGTTATACTTTTTATTAGCTTTCTATTACTATGTAATAAGTAACAAAGATTTAGTTGCTTAAAATAATACACATATGTTATCTCACTGCTGTTATGATTAGGAGTCCATGGAGAGGTCAGCTGGGTCCTCTACCCAGGGTCTCATCAGGCAAAATGTCAGTCATGGCGACAGTCTCATCTGGGGCTTGGCATTACCTTCCAAACTCACTGGTTGTTGGCAGAATTCAGTTTCTCTTAGGACTGAATTCCCTGTTTCATTGTTATCTATGGGCAGGGCGCTACTCTCAGCTCCTGGAGAGGCCACCTTCAGGTTCTTGCCATGTAGACACCTCCCCGGGCAATTTATAACGTGGCTGTTATTCTTCAGGGCTGGTGGGAGTATCTCCATGCCTTCTAATCTCTCTGGCTTATTTTACCTCTGACCTTCAGCTGTCTTTTTTTCTTTTTCTTTTTTTCTTTAAGAGTTCATCTGATCTGGTCAGGCCCATCAGGGCTAATCTTCCATTTGATTAACTTGGGGACAATTTACTAGGGGTTCTGAATTCTATCTCTGAAAATCCTGTTACCTCTGCCATACATTGTAACCTAAGTATGGGATTCATAACCCATAATTTCACTTGCTGGCCCTGTAATGAAGGAGATCATGCAAGGCATGGACACCAGGAAACAGGATCTTGGAAGCCACTTTAAATTTCTGCTTACCACAGAGGCCTATATCCATTATGTTTATGTAACACTGAGCAATTTACTTCTCTTGCCTCTGTATTTCCATCTGTGAAACTATATAATCATTCTAAGTAATCCCACTAGGAAACTTACAGCTTTGACATTCTAAAATTTGATGAAGTGGAAAGGGTTTAAATCTATTAACAGTGATAAGGAACAGGCGTACAGACTTCTGACAATTTATAGTGCCCTCTGATTGTCTGGCAACAGTTTCAAGGACTTGCTTTAGATTCAAAAAGTTGTGAGTAAGCAAGTAAGTAAAGAAATCAACCCTGGCTGTTATAGCTCAATGGATTGAGGGTGGGTTTGCAAACCAAAGGGTTGCTGGTTCAATTCCCATTCAGGTCACATGCCTGGGTTTCAGGCCAGGTCCCCAGTAGGGGGCACATGAGGCAACCACACATTGATGTTTTTCTCCCTGTCTTTCTCCTTCCCTTCCCCTCTATCTAAAAAGAAATAAATAAAATCTTTTTTAAAAACAAATCTAGAGCAAATATTTAAATAAATTCAAGACAAGCATTCATTGACTATCACTTCCTCATTCAACTGATATGGGATTCAAATCATAATATGCAACACTAAAGTATTCATTGAACTAAAATCATTATGGAAATTTAGCAATTTGAGAGGTTTGCCATAGCAGGTAGTAAAACTAAAACTCTAAAAGTTGAGGTATTTTTAATGGCCTATCATATAAAATGGCAAGTTTATGTTGCTATATAATCTGTCAAATTACAAAATTATATTTCCAAGCTAATAAAATTGTTTATAAAACTTGACATGAAATATATTAGAAGTAGCATATTAATATTAGAAAGATGCAAGAATACATAAAGCATAGATACAACAAACTTCTCTAGAGAAAGTCCAGCAGTTGTACCAGAAAACAGATACTTCTTTATAAATTCCAGAAAGCACAAGCTCTCCCAGGGGAAAAAAAAATAGAACGGGATAGTAGGGTTTTCTTTTCTGTCGTAACCCCATTCAGAGTATTCACAACTTGATTTGGAAGACCAGCTGGTCTTAAGCAATGCCTGTGACAGCATGACAACGTGCACTTTCTTTTCACACGGTATTCCGAGTAACTGTTCTTCAAATGGCTTTCTGAAAGTGCTTTATGGGATTAACTCAAGACAATGTGGCACTGCATGATACTTGAAAAAAATCACAGGAGTGATCTTGGGCCAACAGATCTTATTCAATTTGGAAAGATCCATGGCCAAAAAGAAAGTACAAATCCCTCAAGAACATAAAGGAAACAGCAGTAATAATCAGCTGGGTGATCTCCGAGGGGTTTGAGCAGCTAGCTCCCTGGCAACGCTCTGGTCAGTAAAAAGCTAATCCTCCTGGGTTGAATAAGAGTTGCTAGAAAGATTCTGAGCCACTTGCAATCATTGTATTATTTATAAAGAAATGATAAGGAGGGTTGGAGAAGTGGACAGAAAGGTGATGTAGGTTGCCAGGTAAATAGTCATAATAGTGAACTTCCTTTATTCATGCTCCACCAGGCTGACTTTCAAAAAGGATTTGCTGCCTGGCTTGCTGGCCGGCTGCCGGATGCATTAGTTTTACTGCCAGATGTGTTTTGACTCACAGGGAGCTAGAAAGCCTGAAATGCCTTACAATGTGCTCTGCTGTGCTTCGAAAAGGCCGGTAGTCACGAAATGTCAGAAGCATAGTGCTATACACTCAGACTTCTGAAAGTCACCCTAACATCAGTCATTGAAGTGAGTTGCATTCTTCCGAAAAAGTGTACATATGAGCTCTTGCTCAAGTGCTATCTGAGATATCTAGATTTTCCTTTGTTGATAGGAAAGTCATTTCACAAAGTTACTCTTCTTTTCAATCTAGTTGATGACAGCATATTTGGGGAGGAAAAAATGATGCTTTAAAAAAGAAATTCCATGTAACATTACGATAGTGGTAAGAATACGCACTTGGGAGGTGATCAACTGAATGGACAATGATAGGCAATCATGGGAACAGGCAGTCCAAACTTAAACCTGGGTTCTTCTACATCCTGTGCAACTTTCAGATTAACTTACCTGTTCTGAATCTTGGCTTCTATAAATCATGATAATAAGAGTCCAATAAATTATTAAATATCACATAGCAAAAATATCCCTTTTCACCCTGCTAAAACTGTTACCACTCAACACTTTAGATTGCTTTTCTCATCTTTTATTTCTTCATAGCTGTTATCATCATTGCGTTCAATATATACTTTACTTATTTATTTTGTTTATTTTTGGTTTCTCCTTCCCAAAGAGATACAAGATCCATGAAGAGAGAAAAGGTATTTTTGTCTGCTTTGCCAACTGCTTTTATGCCTAGGACCTAGAATATTACTTAACACAGAGTAATGGATCATATTTACATTTGTTGAACAAATAAATCAATTCCAGTTTCATAGTTCCTTCTGGGAATAAAATGAAATGACATACATAAAGAATCAAGCCCATAGTACTTAATACATATCAGTCCCCGTTTTCATACTGCTAATAGGTCTTTGTGAGACTGTGGGAGGTTCTACTTCCCTGCCGGATCATGAGTTCTGAGAATGCGGGTACTTATTTTCTTTCTCTGCCTATGCATACTCATCATCTTCCAAAGTATGTGGCACACTCTTCAGTAACTATTTATGAATTATGAGTGCATAATATTGCATAGCATATAATCAATAAATAATTGAAGAAAAAAAATCCAAGCCACACCTGAAAGCATAAAGTACATCCTTCTGGTGAAGGTAACAAAATCATCATTCAGTTCTCTGGCAAAGTATTCTACAGCTTTCTTTAGCTAGATCCAGAGTCGGAGGTTTTGGCATTTCACAAAGCAAAGCAGGGTATATTAGAAGTCATTTAACGTATTTTTCCCAAAAAGGGCATGTTTTACATTTAATTTGTGTTGACTGCATAAATATTTATCATGGTCCCTTATAAAAGTAGTTGTTTTCCTTGTAGGAAATAGATCAAGATATGTTTGTTTGGTTGTTTGTTTTTAACATGGCAATCTAGTCTTTCTTCCCTTGAAACCAATCTGCTAGAAATAAGAGTACAGGAAACAGCATTGTTTTATTAATCACCATAATCCACCTGCAGACACTAAACTTTAATGAAGCCAGGAAAAGCTGAAGAGCACCAGTTCCAACTATATTTGTCTTTTTGGTTAAGACATATGGTAGGGGAGTTTCACATACTCAGCTGCAGTTACTGAGAGAAAATTCAAAACAGATGAAATCATAGTCTCTAAAGAGCATGGCAACATTGCTGATCTTCCAGATTGTCTTAAATATCAAAGTACATATATTAACATAATGAGAAAAGCATTAAGGTTAGTCCAAGGCTAGTTTCCCCCGAGGTTCTAAGATTTGGAGATGTGATGTCAGTGAAGGCTAATAACAGAGACTAGCAGTGTTCCAGGAGCAGAAATCGAATCTGGATGGAATATGAAGTTAAAAGGCTATAGTATGTTGGAGAGGTAAATTAGCAAGTTAAGAACAAGATCTCAGTTGTCAAAGTACTGAAATTTTAGAAAGTTCTCTACGAAAGGAAATGGGTACAGGAAAATTAAGTAAAATTAATTTATCAGGACAGAAACTCCAAGTCAATTAGCAACAAGAGCGATGATACTGATTCCAAAGTGTTCTTCAGTTCTTATGAATATTTTATACTGAGTTTGTTACTAGGATGAGTCTTTGCTGGGAGTAAATGCTCATAGCTTTTGTATAGACTTAATATAAGTCTGGACTTCTAAAATATGAGGTCCAGCAAGTTGAAAAGATGTGGCCAATCATACACATATAGTGACAAACAGATGGGGAGTTGAGTCTTTGAAGAATTTCTGCAAGAAACAATTATGCTATTAATTTGGGAATCACGTTTGTAGCAACCACATATTTTAAAGTCAAAGATAATTTTTATTTAGAAATAATTCAAATGAAAAACAGTCACAAAACTAATACAAGTAACTTCCCTAGCCCCCACAACATTTGAGAGCAACTTGCTGACATGATGGCTGATTCTACAAACAAGGATATTTTTACATGTAAAGACAATAACACAAGAAAATCAGAAAATTAACTCTGATCCACTGTATCTAATTTTAGACCTTACACAAGTGTTCCCAATAGTCTTAATAATGTTGACTGAGAAATGCATCGATCTCAGGTCATGTGTATTTATTTATGTCTCCTTGTTAGACTCCAATCTAGAATACATCTTCAGTCTTTCTTAAGCTTTCATGATCTTGAGACACTTGCATATTGCATCTGACTGATCATCATTGGTTTCAGATTGTGCATTTCAGCCACATTTGTCACAGGGATAATGGTTTGTTTTTCTGTGCATCTTGTCAGCTCTTATGGGATTTTAAGTTTGTCGTTAGTTGAGACCTTAACTTTGTTCCCTTGGTTAAATCAATATGTGCCTATTTTTTCCCCTCATGATATTACTAGAATTTCTCCATTGAAGTAATAATTTTGATAAAAGATAAATTAAGACTATATGAATATCCTTCTCCTTAAAAATTTTCATCTCATTGATTTTTCTCAAATAAATTAATCATTATTATGAAGTTTACCTAATAGTACCATTATAATTCCATTATTTTTTCACATTACTTGTTGCATTTAAAATTTTTAATATGTTTATTGATTTTAGAGAGAGAGGAAGGGAGAGAGAGAAACATCAATGTGATGGAGAAACATCAATTGTTTGCCTCCCATACATGACCCTGACTGGGGATCAAACCCAGGAATTAACCTACGTATGTTCCCTGACTGGGAATTGAACCCCTAAACTGTGAGTATATAGGATGACATTCCAACTGACTGAGTCACACTGGCAAGGACACTTGTTATATTTTTATTTTAAGGAGTATGTTTCTCTTCTCTTTATTCATTTATTCATTTGTATCAATAAGAATTCATGAATAACTATTAGGTTATTTATTTTGATGCACAAATTTTTCTAGATTTTATTCAGTAAATACCTATCCAAGATGGATTCCGTATGTTTTTGACATATTTCTATTCTTTGACCTGTCTTTTTTCAAGGAGCCCTGTGTCCTTTTAGTGTACAACCATCTTTAAAAAACAAATATTGTACTAAGTAAGTGCTCATTAGTTTTGGCCAGAGATAGATAGTTATATTTATATCTATGTTTATTTCTCTCTACATATTTGTATGTTCACACCAAAGATTCTAATTCTTATCTAAACCACAGGTTTCATCCTAGTTGTCTTCTTTTTTTATTTGTATCTCCTTTCTTTGACAAAGATAAAGCTGCTTTTATTATTTTCAATATTATAATTTATTGAATTAGTCTGTAGAGTATGGAACTGATCTCTACCTGACATCACTACTCCTCTCCTGTTAGTATCTCCACTCACTGCATAAACTCCAGTATCTCATGCTGTGCTTGGCCCACCCTTTTCCTCGCCACCTCCCCACCAGACCCCCATTACTTAGGTGGGTGCCTATCTTTCTCAGTCCACACCTAATTTTTTTTGTTTTTGGGGGTGCTCTTTACTAAATTATTAAGATAGAAGGAAAGATGAGGAGAGAAAAAGAGGGGAAGGGACAAGGAAGTTAGGAAGAGAAGAGAGGAAGAAAGGAAAAAAGAAACATAAGAAAGACCTTTTAAAAAATAATAATATCATTCTTACTAAATCTACTCCACCCCAAATTAATGTTAAACTATTAACAACTCAAATACATAATCTGTAATTTCTTTCTTACCTAAAATTGTTTTTTACCTAGCCTAAATGTGCAGCCAAGGGAAACCTCGGCTAATCTTGTAAGTATTCCATCATTTCTTTAGCTTACATTCTTACATCAGCAATAGTTTTACTCATAATCAGGACAGTGTCATTATTCCATATTGATTAAAGTGTTATATCACTCTTGGACTACACAAATGAGAACCAAACACACATGCCACAGTGTTCTATGCATGGTCACCCTTCACGAAGACTGCATTCCATCTTGTCTGTAAAAACATAGTCGTTTTTCTATGCTGGTCTTCTTTATAGTGTGACTTCTTTATTTAACTGCTAATCTGCCTTTTCCCCATCCTGGTTGGGATTTAACTCAGAGGAAGTTACAATCTGAGATTGTGTTGGAGGAAGTTACAAACTGAGACTGTAATTCTTCAACTCTGAAGATGAGTTTACTCAAGAGAGGATATAGTTACAAAGAGCCATATAATCCAAACACAGTAAAACTGTGCCTCAAGCATTGAGCAATTGTCTGCTCTCAAGCATTTAGAATCCTGGCCACCACACCCAGAGTGTTTCACTAAGAACAATTAAAGCTCCATATACAGACACACACACACATATACATCCTTATTTTCAAATGCATATGCAAGGTGGAGCAAAAGTAGATTCACAGTTGTTCATACAGAAAATAATACAGTAATTAGTAAATAATAGTACAAGAATAAATTCAGTGTCTCACATACTCACAGCTGTAAACTTACTTTTGCCCCACCCTGTACATTTACAAAGAAGCTCTTATTCACGTCTCATAGTTTTCATCTTTCTTAGAATGTTACTTGCAACACTTTGGCACTGCTAAAAGCCAATGCTTTGGAATATTAGTGTATGCCATCTATTCTCAAGTAGGATGTTTTGTCCCAAAGATGAAAAAAGTGCATTTTGTAATGTGAAAAATATTTACCCTTTCTTATGTAGAAAACCCAACTATGGTCATGGTATACACACACTATATCTATGGTATTAAAATTTCATGGAAATAGGTAATTAGGAAAAATAAATGTGTAATAAAAGGATCCTTAGAGGGCAGTAATGAAAATGGTTTTAGATGCATTGCTATATGTCTATAATTTTAAGGAAAAGTCTCTGTCATCATCAAAGAAATGAAATACTACCTTGGTTAGAATTGAATTTCAGCTGTGCCTTATGGGCTCCTGGCTTTGCTCTCATGTCACTTGAGGTGGCTTGAAGTGTGTATGAGACTTATAGGTCACTTAATTATTTCACAGATAATTGACTAACATGTAGATTTCATAGGTATTAAAGACACACTCCTTTTGGGTAATCCTGCAGCATGGCAACCCTTAAACAGGTGGTTCTGCATTGAAAGGCAGTGGCTCCCTAACTAGGTGGATCAAAAGTTAGTTAGTTTGTTTGTTTATTCATGTATTTATATATTTATTGAATAGAGGTTTGATGGGAGAGGCAAGTTAAGCATTATATTTAAATCAGGAATCTCAGATTCTCCTAAAAACTATGATATGGTTACTAAAAGTTAGTAGCCTACCAGGTGATCATCTTATCAACACTCTTTTTTTTTTAATTTTTTTTACATTTTATTTATTTATCTTTAGAGGGGAAGGGAAGGAGAGAGAGAGAGGGAGGGAGAGAAATACCAATGTGTGGTTGCCTCTCGTGCATCCCTTGCTGGGAACTGGCCTGCAACCCAGGCATGTGCCCTAACTGGGAATCGAACCTTGATCCTTTGGTTCACAGGCCCATGCTCAATCCACTGAGCTACACCAGCCAGAGCCTTATCAACATTCTAATACTCATTCCTTCATTACAGAAAGCCTACCAGGCACTGAGTCAGGCTGTGAGATCACAGCTTTAAATAACCCAAAGTTCCTGCTCTGGGGATTTTTACCATATAACAGCAGATACTCTGCAAAGGGAACAAGGAATCACTCACCACCTACATGAGTTGGCCAACAGATTCATGCATGATGTATACAATAATGAAATGTAACCTCATTGCCATCTCATCCTTATTGTAATTAATTCCCATTACCTTATTTTCCTACAATATTATACCTACTGTATTCAGGAAATGGAATGGAATTTATCAAGGAAATAATTCAAGTGCACACTGCATCTTTGTTTACAAGCAGCTGCACTATACTACCTATGGTAAACGTATCAGAAACTTACAGCAGGCAAGGACACTGGTTAATTTATTCACAGTGTGAAGCATTTTATGTTTAGATATATTTCCATATAAGACTATCAGGAGTTATTTGCTTAAATATCCATCAAACCAGCTTTTGGTACTATAGCAAAAAAAAAAAAAAAAATGAAAGTAGACAGAGAGCAGTTATCTGCGCTCATTTTGAAAAAAAAAAATAGAAAGTTGTATATTATACCAAGCAAGATTAAAGTAGTATACAATAACCAAATAAACTCTGGACCTGAAGCAATGCTGGACTAAAGTTTAAACACATTTTTGTCATTTTTCAGAGTTTACAAAATTATGGTAAACACAGGGCTCACAGATCCAAAATTTGTTGAACTTTTAGTGACTGAAACAAAATTTTCGAAGCACAATGTGAAGATATAAAAGTCAGAAAAAGACTTGAGGCATACAGTTCCTTCAGGTAATAGGATTTAGAAAATGGTTTTGCCTCCAAATTTATTGTTTGGGGACACTCTAGGGGATATAGGAATATGTGGTATGCATGAAATGTCAACTTTTCCTTGTATACTTTCTCCTTATCTGTGCTGGCTAAAAAAACCTTACATTTTTATTGGTAATTGAAAATTATATAACATTAAGCAGAAGAAGAATTTAGATTTGTAAGTCTATTAAATTGAGTGGATGGCATGATATAAAACCTGAATGTTGCACACTGAATGGATCTGAGAATGCATCACTATGAGCAGTTCAAGCAGATGTGGGTGGAATCTGGTTTCACCAAGGCTTATAGCTCCATGTATGCAAAACACCTAATAATGATAGAAATTTAATAATATAAACTAGTGGATTTTTTTGAAGTTAAAATTAAACGTTAACTTTTCACTTCTGTCCCATGAAATTTCACCCAGTTTTAGTTAAATAACTATGCCTGATATTAAAGATATTAATGAATTCACATAAAACTTGTAAATACTACACAATATTCTCTGTTTACTTAAAAACCTTCCTTAAAATGATGGAACATGAATAAACACATGAGCAAAATAGGTAATTAACTCAAAATAGGCAAAAGAGAGTAGAGTTATAATCCCCAAAACTTTATAATTTCCCTATATTTATTATATATTATGAAATCATACATTATATAATTATATATGTGTGTATACACACACACATACAGAAAGAGACAGAGACAGATGCAGCAGATCATTCTAACATAAATAGACAGGTCTGTCTAGAAAATGTCCAGCCATTGTTAATATAACAAGAATGAATTGTGCGACATCCATGTAACCTGGCAGCCAAAGACAGTGGACTGGTATGCTCATGTGTGAACAATGACAACTTCACTGTACTAGTCAGTGGGGGTGGTAGACATCATTGAGTGAGCAGGTGTACTGTGTGGCTATGGCATTCAAAATGACTGAGTGAGTAGAGCAACAAATCTGCATGAAATTTTTCATTAAGCTTGAACATTCTTCTGTGGAAACTATTCAGACAATTCAGAAGGCTTTCAGGGAAGATGCCATGAGGGCAGTGCAAATAAAAGTGTGGCACAAATACTTCAACGATGGTCGAGAATCTGTTGAAAGTGATCCACATTCTGGAAGGCCCAAGACCTGCAGAACACTTGAGAATGTTGAATGTGTTCGGGCTGCAATCAACAAAGATCAGCGACTGACAGTGCAAGAGCTAGAAACTGATCTGGGGATTCCAAAACCTACTGTGTCCCAGATAATGCTTCAGGATCTTGGCATAAAACACATGGTGGCAAAATTTGTCCATGGCTTCTGCTACAAACAGCTACCAATGAACCAGGTTTTCTCAAGAAGTTCATAACTGGGGATGAATTATGGCTGTATGATTATGATCTAGAAAGGAGAGCTCCATCAATCCAATGGAAGTTTCCTGGTTCTCCACTCCAGAAGTTGCAGCAAAGTCGAAGCAAGATCAAGGTCATATTAACTCCTTTTTACTTAGGAATGTGTGGTCCATCATGAGTACACCCCTCCAGGATAAAAATTAATAAGGAGTACTACCTCAATGTTCTTAGCTGATTTAGAGAGGCAACATGATGAAAATGGTCACAGTTATAGGCAACTGATGATTGGCAGCTTCATCACAACAATGCGCCCCCAAAGGTATCATGTCTCCTTGGCGTTCTTTAGCAAAATATCAAATCATCTGGGTAACTCAACTCCCCCATGCCTAGCTTTGGCACTCTGTGACTTCTCACTTTTTCCAAAGCTAAAATCACTTTTTAAAGGGAAGATATTTCAGACTGTTAATGAGATTCAGGAAAGTATGACAGGGCAAGCATAATACAACCAAAGACACTGAAATTGAGAAGAGGCTGATAGTCACCAGAGGGGAGAGGGGAGGGAATTTCAGGGGGAAAGGGGAAGGGTTTGGAGCAACAATCATAAAGGACACATGGACAAAAACTAGAGGGAGTGGAAATGGGAGGGAGGTGGGGAAGGCTGGGGCAGTGGGCTGGAATGGGAGCAAAAGACAGAAAACTGTACAAGAACAACAATTAAAATAAAAAATTAAAATTAAAAAAATAAAAATAAAGACATATGAAAAATAGATAAAATAAAATTTTTAAAAGTATATATACATAACTGAGTTGAAACGAAGAGAGCAATTATCCTTGTGTTAGAAACAAAGAGGAGATTAATAACCACAACCTAATCATCTTCCAGTATCACAAAAGACCAATAGAGAAAGAAAAAAGTCAGGCCTTTACTTTACAGACACTTGGCTGAGCTGGGGCTTAATTATCTGCATAATAACAAAATTGGTGAAGAATGGGGACTTTAAAAAGAAAAAATAAATCAACCCTGATCTACCACCTTAAAAAACAGCAGGAATTGTTGACATATGTTTTTACTTTAGGTGAAAACTGTCTTTGAAAATTGGAACCTCATGCTAGGGCCTCACTGCTTGATCCAAATTCACACTACAGAAGAAGTGAGAGACCACCAGCTGCGAAGTTAGTATAAACACTGGTCAGATTCAAAAGAACGCTGGTAGTGGTGAATGCTAAGCTATCTGCAGATCATCTCCCAGTCCTGAGCACGCGGCCATCTCTTGGGAAGCAATTCCAGCTGAGGATAAGCTCACTATAAAGACTTTAAAAGATGGAAAGGAAATGAACCATCACAGAAGCAAAGGATGAAAAAGTAGTTAACTTGAACCTCAAGAGCTAAACTTTGGAAAATATCTGAAAGGGACTTCAAAATGCAGGCAATTTGGAAAAATAAGCAAGTAAAAATTATAGAACTGAAAACTGTAGTCATTGAGATTAACAAAATAAAACCTCAAGGTCGGTTTTAAATTGTTGGCTAGTCATAGTTGTATAAAGAATTAGTAAACTGTAAAAACAATTTGAGCTCACAATTTGAGCACTAAATAATAATATAAAAGATAATTCAGACATGGGAAAAAAAGGAAAAAGTACAAAAAGAGAGAGAATAAAAACAATGGAGTAAAAATGTATTTCCGGTGTTCAAGGGCTTGAACTTGAGGTCATTTTGGTAAGATGAAAGTGGTGATTTCGGAGGTAAAATAGATCAAAGTGTTATTTTAAGGTAATTCAAATTGAATTCAAGGAAAAGCAAAATGCCTTCTATCTGCTATGAATATTTTAATTAATTTTGCCTTTAATTAAAATATTATTAAAAGACCATATCTACTATTTCCAAATTTATTATATAGCAAGCACTTCATCAAGTATTTTATGCTTAATCTGTTCCAATCCCAAAAACACCCACATGAGACAGGTACCATTTTTTTCTCCCTTTATTGCTAAGGAAACTAGGTTTAAAAGGAGTTAAGTGCCATATTTTTCAGATTATAAAATGCACCACCCCCCAAATTTGGGAGGAATAATGGTTGTTAATGCTGCTGTTGAGTTCTTTTTACATTCGCATTAGTGAAATATTCTATTATTTATGTTATTAAATATTTTACCGCTTTTTTTGCTTCAAAATTTTTTTTCCTATTTCCCTCCTCTAAAACCTAGGTGCATCTTATATAGTCCAAAAAGTACGGTAACTTCCAAAAAACTTTAGACAATTCCTGGGTGATTATCTGGCTCAGTCCATGCTCTTAACCACTATCCAGTACTGCACATTTTAAAGAAGGAAATTGCAGCTTTAAATATTCTCAAGAAAAAGATTTTGAAGCAAACCAAAAAGAAAAAAAAAAACCTTCCTACTCAAAGTTTTCTATTTGACAAAAAATGTTTAAATTAATGTTCTTTAGAACTCAGATATACTCCGTAAATTACTGCAGTTTTAATGTGTCTTGCTTAGTAGACCCCTGAATCTGTGCAGCTGTAAGAGATCCCGAGTCAAATAGTCCCTGTGAATCTCTCTGATCCCCTTGATGATGGAACAGATGAATGTCTTTGTTGTGACAGACCTAACAGCCTTTTAAATTCGCTTAGAAAATGCTGTGCCTTCTACCTCATCTCAGCACCCAAAGTACACTTGAGTCTCAATGACTTCTTTCCATTTTTAAGATTACAATGTTTGCTTTCTTGAAGGACAAAATACTTGTCCTTCAAGTAAGGACAAGTATTATTATTAAGGACAAGTATTATTACTTGAAGGAGAGTAATAGGTTTTAAACTATTACTAAAATAACTATTCATGAGTTATTATAATAATATAAATAAATAATATAAATAATTAATAATATAAATTATAATATAATAATATAATATAAATAAATAATATAAATATATTATAATAATATATAATATAAATAATATAAATAAATAAATCAATAAATCAATAAATGTATGGGAAAATTAGCTCTTCTTTATAGCAGATTTCCCTAATCACCCCTAGGCCAACAGCACAGTACTAATTGCCACAGACAAGAATTATCAATGAGAGTGGGTTAAAGAATAAGAAATGGGATATTTGCCTAATCTCAAAATATTTCTCCACATTTATTAATTCCAAAGAGAAAAAAACAATGAAAAACCCTAGAAAACACTGCTTTCACCAAATCGCCAATGTTAACACATTAACATCACCAGTAATAAAGCATTTCCTCTCTCTCTCTCCAGCTGTCCTTACATATCTTTTCTGAGGTAAATTTAACTAAACTTTATTAAATACATAAGTAATCACTCTTACTCACCTTAGATCATGCCTATATAGAATTGCTTAAATGGGAAGCAGTTGGACTTAAATCTGTGTGTACAGATGCTCTAGGTGGGTGATTTCCAACTGGTGGAGATTTTGTCCTTGAGTGGACTTTCAGCCATTTCTGGAGACATTTGATCATGACTGGGGGTGGGGGCTGGGAGAAACTGGCATCTGTGGACGGTGTTCAAAATCCTGCAGTTTACAGGAACACCCCACAACAAAGGATTATCCTATCCTAAATGTCAGCAGTGCCAGGGATGAGAAACTGCTGAAGTGAAGTCCGTGATCATTTAGCTCTTTCAGGTGCTCCATGTGGCCCCGGAATTGATTATATGTGCAATATGCATTCTATATTGCATGTCATACCATCTCAAATATATTTGCCGCATTTGATGAAAAGTAGTACAACTATTTTTGTGTGGGGCGAAATAGAAAATAAGCAGAAATGCCATTGAATTTGTGTTTAGAAAGGATACAATACATAACTTAGCACATATGGACACTTGTTTTTATCTTGTTGTTGTTGGCTTTCCTTGTTTTTGGTGTTTTGAAATTTTTTACCAAGCAGTCTCTTTGCACTTTGGTGAATATTGTGCTAGAATCCAACATCCTGACAGCAACATTAGGAGCATAAAAGGACAGAAATACTGGACACATTATTATTTCTATCTCAGTGATTCTAGAAATTTTGCTCACTGACTAGCAAGAGTCAATCTCTTTCAAGATTTTTGGATTCTTCTGTTTTTTGACAGGAAGAAGGAGGGACCTTCTTCCAATGCAAGTCCAAGTAGTTCTTTAAAATCAGAACTAGAAGTCTGCAAAACATGGTCATTGTGTCTACGATTTTGGGATGCAGACCACTTGGATTCACATTCTGCCCCAACTATGCCTTAGCTGTATGCATGTCCATTGACAAATTAACTTTTGTGCTATGTTGTCCTCATATGTAAAATGAAAACAGTTATTCCTGCAGCCTAAAGTTGTTGTGAAGATTTGCTATAAATCACTTAGAATCACCTACTGGCACATTAAAGGCTCTATCTAAGCATCCGCTTTATTATTATTATTATTAATATTATTATTATTATTCCAAAAAGGGCTACTCCTTGCAGAATAGCCAGGATTCAACTAAATGCATAAGGACTCTTTAAAATCTGTTTCATGTATAATGTCCTTCTGGAGCTTCCCCAGGCCAACATGTAGAACTGGTATGTTTTTCTTCAGGCTATCAGGGTCAGTCTGTATCTCTTAATGGAGACTTTTTCCCATTAAAATGTTTAATCAGTCTTCCTCTTTCTCTCCAGACTCTTGAGGAGACCTAGTTCTGGACTTCCCAGGGCTTTTCTCACAGATGGATACACTTAATCCCTGATATTGGATAGTGCCATTTCATGGCTATAGCTAAAATGTACTATAACCATGAAAATATTTTGGACTTAATACCCTCCATTTACCTGTTTCTAAATTGAGAAGTTCATGAAAACCTTTACTTGGGGAACCTGAGTCTCTAAAATGTGATCTTTTTAAACCCTATAATTAATATGCAATTATTCTTGTCTAAAATGGGACATATTAACAAAATGCATGTACTTTTGTTCTATATGTTACATTTAGAATGAAATCAAAATTATTTTTAAAGTCAAGCCTCTTTCTATTTTTATAACTCTAAATACATTATATTTTTACATTTTGACTTGTTTTTGGTACATAAATTGATAGACTATAATAACCATAATTTCCTCTTCTTTTCATTTGGAGGATGATATAATTTAAATGTTCTTAGATTAGTCATAAGTTTCTAAAGTTCATTCTAAGTTTTTCTTCACACTTTTGCTTCTTAGTCTCACTGTGTATACCATAGAATAAAGCAGAAAGATAGTAATGTAATATATATAAAACCAGTACCACATTTATTACCACTTTTATAGGGTAGAAGTAGAGGGGATAATCTGCTTAATGGTACTTTATCAAAAAAATCTTAAAAATACCACAACTGTTGTTAATGAACATGTTATGCAAAATACTTAAGAAAGTATAGAGTAATTAATGTTATGCAAAGAAATATTGTCTTAGTCCATTCAGGCTACTATAACAAAGTACCATAGAGGGTGGCTTATAAATAACAGAAATTTATTTCTCACAGTTCTGGTGGCTGGAAGTTGGAGACCAGGGAGCCAGCACTGCACTGGTTCTGATGAGAGAGCCCTCTTCCAGGTTGCAGAATACCAGCTTCTCACTGTATGCTCACATGGTAAAAAGAGAATGAGCCAGCTCTCAGGACCCCCATACCAGAACCAAACCCATTCATCAGAGCTCCACTTCCCAAACCATTGCATTGGGATGATGCTTTCAACCTATGAATTGGGTGTGGGGGCACAAACATTCATTCCATCGCACATATACTATACAAAATGTTGTATAAGGCACAGTTTGTTTGTTTGTTTTACCATAAACTTCGTTGGGGGGGCAGAAAAAGAGTCCATCAGAATTTTAAAAAGGAAAAGCAGGTTATCTTGGGGTTTAATATTTTTTCTGCGGTACACAGGTTAGAAACAGACAGGCTATCACTAAAAGTATAATTTTATTGTAACTGGCATAATGTTCTTTAATATTTTACTCTCTTCACCCAGCCACCCAGAGAAGTAATTTGCATGAACTACAAAACTTTCTTTCTGAAACTACCTCTAAAAGTATTAAGTAACAGAGAAAGAAAAACAAAGCCAAACTATTCATCCATCCATCTATTCGTCTCTCTATCTAGCCCTATATCAGTCTATCTGACCTACCTAATTTGATTTTGTAGCCCACTCTTTAGAATCTTTTGCAGCCATATGTTTTTTCTGTATGTACCATCAGCTCTCTGATAGTTTTAAGGAGTCTGTACTACATTTATATAATATATAGCTGTCCTGTTCATCTTATTCATGGGTCCAGGTGTATATTCTGATTTGGTGTGCTCAAATACAGTAATTAGGTCACACACATGAACCTTGATGTCACTTTTTAAATACTAACTATCGGGCTAACATATATTGAGTTCTTATTACTTGTCAGACACTGTTTTAAGGGTTTTATAGGGTGAAATTAATTCTTAAAACATTCTAAGACAGAGATATTCTTTTTTATTCCCCTTTGACACAGAGGAGTTAGATCAGTTGCCAATAACTGGTCACTGGCAGGACCAAGAAGTAAGCCCAGGAATACAGCCCTAATTCCTCACTTGCATGGCTACAAAATGGATTCCTTCCCAGGACTGGGTAATTTGATCCAAGACAGCATTTTCCCCCCATCTATACCTTGAGGCAATAGCTATTTTGAGTATATAACATGGGGAAGATGTCAGAATTATTCTTCAACACATTCCCCCTATTCAGCTCGTGAGGAGAAGGAATTTATGGAAGAGCCCAATAAATGAACATCTCTACCATTACTTTATACAAAGCAGAGTCCTCTGTCAATGTTACTAATAAAATAAAGTTTAAGAATGAAGACAAGGGACTCTAATTAGCTTAGAAAAAGAAAAGTAGTATGTGGAAATCAAAAACTTATGGTTATAAAAAAAGCCAACAAGATCTCTAAATGTAGACACAAAGTCTGTATTATGAGGGAATCTCCACCACCTCTTCCTGTAAGTCAAGCATGAGAGAACAGATCCTGGCAGCAACTCTGAGGGGGAGGTCCTGGGGTTGCTGAGTGAAGAAATCATCCCAGTGACAAGGAAGTTAATAGACAAACTAATGTCAGTGAGATTTGTTACCCTTCTGCATGTTAGGTTACATCGTATTAATTAAATTATGGCTAATGTGCTACTTAAAATAATAGTTTTAACAGAATCAAACACTTTGACTTTTTTAGGTATACTTTTAATTTTACTTTTTAATTAGAATGTGTGCTATATACGTATTTTACTCTATTCCCTATAAACATTAAATTATAAAAGATTATAAGAGCATTTGAAAAGAATTCACATAATCTCCCAGTAGAGACTAGAGAGTTTATGAAATGCCCAGAGAAATATTTTCAGTAATTTGTTTTATTATTCAAATTCCAATTTTGATAAACATTTGTGAAGGAAAGACATGGTTGTCTTATTAAGACAAGCTCCAACAATTTTCAAATATTAGAATAAATAATGTTATTAAAAAGTTATAGTAAAATATATTCATATATTTTATCACAAATTTAAGAGTTTTAAGGAAAAAAGAAAAGATGTAATAGGAAAACTGAAGAAAAAATAAATTGTATTGAAGCAAGCTTATGGGATAAGAAAAAGCACATATAATTAATAAGTACACATAGTGTGCAAGCTATAAATACAGTCTATACATCAAAAATTTTTTAGACACTAAGTATTTAACAAAAGTATTCTAAAAAGTGGAAAAATATAAACTCAAGCACAAAATAAGATACAGGACTGCTTAACAAACACTTAAAGACAAAACAAAAAGACTGCAGCTTTGATGGAGGGGAAAATACCATTCAATCTTTATTGAATTTTCTAGTGGCCAATTTGGTAGAATCATTCTTCAAAGTTATATTCTCTGTTGAAATAAAGTAAGCTCACATTCATCTTAATGGCTTATTTAATGCTGGCTTATTGTTATGAAAATTAAAAACAACCTACAATTTCAATCACTCTTTCAAAGACAGCTCTTTAAATACTTAAGATAGCTACCAAGTAATACCTTAGCCATTTTTTTTTTTTTTTTGGTCAAACAACCATTTCCTGTGCTCAAATATTTCTTGTATGAAAATTTTTTAACATAAATGGGAAAAAAGTTTCTATTAACTTTTTATAATAGTAATGGGCTTTGTATGTTGTTTTTCATTGTAACTTCAATAGAAATTTGTCCAAAGGTAAGCTCATATGTTTAATGTAATTGAAAATCATTTATATTTTCTATTCACAGTGGTGAGCAAAAGTAGGTTTATAGCTTTGAGTACACAAAACATTTTATTCTTGCATTATTATTTATTAATTATTGTATTATTTGTATTACAACTGTAAACCTATTTTTGCTCACTCCTGTATTTGACACACAGTAAAATTATCATATTAAAATGTTAGACTGTGTTTAACTTTTAATTCAATAAATATTGACTTTCTGAAAAAAGTCACAGAAGTGATTATTGCTTAGGGTAAGGAAAAGAAATCAGCAGTTTCTACCACTCATGAAATCATAATCTAATGCAAAAAGGCGGGTTATGATGAAAGCTAAAACTTTGATGGAAGTAGGGTCATGTTGCTTTAGAGATGAAAATGAAGGCAATGCAAAGCAGTAAGGGAAAATAGGATACTAAGAAATTTTTGAGCCATTAATACAAGCTTTCTAAGTGAATAGAGATGGAATGGGAGTTAAGGGTTGTTCAAGGAAAACGTAGTGCCACATGTAAGGTCAGAAATATATGTATATAATAAACATAAAGAAAATGTTGCAGTAAATTCTAATCAGTTTGTATTGTAAAACTCAATAGCAATTTTCATAAGCAACAAAAAACAAAAAATAATGTCTAAACAAAGATCAAGTAATGAACTACCAGACATGGCATAATAAAATATTTGGAATTTCATCAGTGAATTATAGAGGGATATAGAAGGAAATGTAGCTGAAAAAAATATTGTCATATTTGTATTTTTAAAAATTTTATTTTGAGAGCATCTTATATGATAGATGGATTGGTTAGAGGCTAGTCTTCCTGGAGGTATGAAAACAACAGCAAAACAAAATCATTTTGAAGTAATTCACATTATAGAAAATATAACTAGATAGAGACCATAGAAATACCTAGGAAAATAACTACTCCAGAATAATTTAAAATTGATGAAATTATATGCATCATTGGAATAGGAAGATAATGCAGAAGATGATTCCATGTTTTCTCATCTGGTGAGTAGTGTGTTTCCATGGAACATATAATATATTATAGGATAACAAAGTTTACAAGGGTATTGGTAAATTGTAATTTAGCTGTTTGGGATCTTCTATGTTGATGGTAAGACCAATTGTAGTGAAACTGTGGTTTGATAGAGCTGGTGTTCAGGACACAGGTCTGGACTAGGAATGAAAATTCGGGAAACATACTCATGTTGGCAGGGCTTGAACCGTGAGAGAATAAGAGCATTTCCTCACCAATAACTTATAGATTAAGAGAAGAGGGTTAAAGCTAGAAATCTGTAAAGTGCAGACAATTTAAAAATGGTAGAGTAAAAGAAGCCCAGTGAAAGGAATTAGTTAGAGAGAAAGGAGAGAAACTAGGAAATAATAATGGGTATTATGGAATCCAAAGGAGATGAGTGTGTCCAAAGGAGGTATAAGCAATAAAGTGTCTCAAATAAGTCAAATAAAACTATTGAATCATCTCTATTGACTAAGATAAATGTTGAAGGATTGGTGATATTATTGTCAGAAATTATTCTAGTAGAAAAATGTGTAGTCAGCTTTGAGATAATGTAGAGAACTGAAGAAATAAAATAGTGTGTAGCTACATTCAATAGTGTTAGAGGGCAAGTGGTAGGTTAAATGTGATACCAGTAAAGTTCAGCTTCTCTAAGGCCTCACATGGTTGCATACATTGGGCAAAGTTGTCATAATCAATTGGTCAACCATCAGTTTTATTTGGGTACCAGAAAATAGATTTTGACCAAGCAAGGCTAAATCACTCAATTAAAACTCTTAACAGATTGGAATATATTTATATACACACAAACACACATATCAAATATATTTTTAATGAATGTGCCAGAGATTTTTCATATTGTTGTGATACTGTCACAGCTCTGATTTAGATAACTTGTTCTTGAACCTTTACTCCCACCAGACCCTATACTTCTATCACTTACATGCATTGAGCACAGCTATTGGGTTTTTTTAATTTAATCTTTTTTGTATTTTTTACATTACTATTTAGTCCCCTTATACTCCCCACCCCACCCCCAGCAATCATCACACTGGTTTTGTTCAGATATTTTCTTTATCATGAAATATATCAGACAAATATAAGAATGTGCAATATAATAAACACTTGTGTACATGGCACCAGTTTTTAAAATCTTAATTTTTATGCAATTTTGCTAGAAGAGTAGAATATTCATGTCCTTTGGCTTGAATTTTCTGGTTTTGATATAAAAAGTTCACAGTAAAATTCTGCCTTTCTCATTTCTCTCTTTTTCTACCTTTTTGTTGGTAATCAGGCTTTCTAGTTGATAAAATCACTCTAAAGACACATTTTAGGTAAGTCTCACACTGATTTAGAAACAGGTATCCATATAAAGTGAGTTTACATCTCTCTCATCATCTTTTCATTAGTTGAATTGTATCCCCAAAGAAGATAACTTAGAAGTCCTAATACCCAGTGTAACAGAATGTGATCTAATTTGGAAAGTGAGTCATTGTAGGTATAATTAGTTAATTTAAAATGAGGTCATAATAGAATAGGGTGTGCTTTTAATTTAGTACACCCAGTGTCCTTATAAGAAGATGAGGTAAAGATAGGAAGATGGCTCTGTGACAAGAGAGGCAGAGAGTAAAATGTGCATCTTCAAGCCAAGGATTGCCAATAAACACCAATACCTGTGAAGATGCAAGAGAAGATCTTCCCTTACACATTTTAAAGAGATCATGGCTTTATTTACAGCTTAATTTATATTTATAGCCTCCAGAACTGTGAGACAATAAATTTCTGTTTTAAGCCTACCAGTTTATGGTATATTGTTATGGTAGCCCTAAGAAATAAATATATCTATTCATTCTAAAGTATTTTTGTGCTACCTGCCTACTAGACATAAAGCTAAGAACCAGAAATAATGAAAATAGACATAGTTCCCATTATTATGAAGCTTTCAAGGAACAGTAAAAGGTACTAGATACATGTTATTACAAATTATGGTAAATACTTTGAAGAAACACTAAAGTACAGTGGGTGATAATAATAGAATGGACCTTATGTAGACTGAGTGATCAAAAATAACCTGCCTGAAAAGTTAGAATGAAGGCTAAGACAGAAGAGTATGAAAAAGATCAATTTAGCCTGAAACATTCACAGAGTCAAAGTGCAAAGGCAAGGGTAAAACCATATGACATAGAACTTAATAAATGATTAAAATGCCTAAATGTCACAATGTGTAGAATGATATGTTTGTAGAGGTCCATTCAATGCCTTATAAGTGATATTAAGAAATCTGGATTCTAATTTGAGTGAAATTTTAAGATATTAAAGAGTTTTAAGAAGGAACATAATCCAGTTTGATATCAGGTATTATGATTCATCCTACTTTGTTCTTCTTTCTCAAAATTGATGTGGCTATTCAGGGTTCCATATAAATTTATGGTTCCATATAAATTTTTGAAATGCATGCTCTATATCTGTGAAATATGTCATGAGTATTTTAATAGGGATTGTGTAGAATCTATAAATTGCTTTGGATAGTATGGGTATTTTGATTATGTTAATCTTTCAATCCATGATCATGGTATATGCTTCCATTTGTTTGTGTCTTTCTTAATTTCTTTCTTCAGTGTTGTGTAGTTTTCTGAGTACAATGTTCATAGAAGCACAATTTACAATAGTCAAGTGCTGAAAGCAACCTAAGCACCCACCAGTAAATGAGCGCTTAAAAAAACTATGGTACATTTACACAATGGAATACTACGCAGCAGAAAGAAGGAGCTCCTACCCTTCATGACAGCATGGATGGAACTGGAGAGCATTATGCTAAGTGAAATAAGCCAGGCAGTGAAAGATGTATACAATACAATCTCACCTATAAGTGTAACCTAATCAATAAAACAAACAAGCAAGCACAATATGACCAGAAGCATTGAATTAAAGAACATCTGACAGTAGCCAGAGGGGAGGGGAAAGAGAGATAATGGGGGAAAATATGGCAAGGTCCATCAGTGAACATGTATAAAGGACACATGGACAAAGCCAAAGGGGATGGGTTCAAGGGTGGGAGGCAGGGATGGGTGGGGTGGGGGGGCAAGGTGGGGTAAAAATGGAGACAACTGTACTTGAGCAACAATTACAAAAAAGGAATATAATCCATTTTAGATTTTTACAAGTACACACTTAAACTTGGTGGAGAATCAATTGAGAGATTTAAGTAAGCAGGAAAGAAATTAGTTAGAAGGCCACTGTAGTTGACTGGCTGAAAAATATGGTGACTTGAAATAACAATCAAGACCCCAAAACAACAGGAGAGCCTGATAACCCTCAGGAGGGACATTCCTAGATTACCTAACTCAGGAAATCAAGGAGACTGCACCACTGCATCCCATAAGACTCCTACCACATAAGGTCACTCCATGTAGAAAGGGAGTTGAAGCAGCTCTAATATGTAGAAACAAACAAAAAGATACAGATAAAATGGGGACAAAAAAACAACAACTCCTAAACAAAAAAAAAGAAGATCCCCAGAAAAAGCTAAATGAAATTGAGACAAGCACTCTATCAGACATAGAGTTGAAAATAATGGTTATAAGGATGCTCAAGGAACTTAGTGAATACTACAAGGAACTTAGAACTACATCACCATGAAAATGGACATAGACAATATGAATAAGAACCAATTGGAAATGAAGAAAGCTATATCTAAAATGGAAAATACACTGGAAAGAATTAAAAGCAGACTAGATTAAGCACAGGATAGAATTGGCAATTGAAAGACAATATAAAAAATACACCCAATCAATCAGAGCAACAAAAAGAAAAAAGACAAAAAGAATGAGAATAGTTTACGGAAACTTTGGGACACATGAAAAGTAACCATATCCTCATCATAGGGATACACAATGGAGAAGAACATGAGCAAAGGATAGAAAACCTGTTTGAAGAAATAATGACAGATGACTTCCGTAACCTGGTGAAGGGAAAAAGTCACATAAATTCAGGTTCCACAGAGAAACCCAATCAAGATGAACTCAGAGACACCTGCACCAAGACACCTCATAATTAAAATGGCAAAGTTTAAAAACAAAGAGAGAATCTTAAAGGCAGCAAGAGAAAAAGTCGCTTACAAGGGAGTTCCCATAAGAATGTCATCTTATTTCTCAAGAGAAACACTTCATTCCAGAAGAGACTGGCATGAAGTATTCAAAGTAATGAAAAGTAAGGACCTGTAACAAAGGTTACTCTATCCAGAAAAGCTACCATTTAAAATTGAAGGTGAAATAAAGAGCTTTCAGACAAAAAACAAAAAACAAAAAAAAACAAAAAAAAAAAACCACCCTCAGTGAGTTTATTACTACCAAACCAGCATTGCAAGAGATGGTAAAGAGACTGCTTTAAGAAGAAGAAAAACTAGAGAGAGGAACAAAGGTATAAAGGGAAAAATAGCAATTAATTTTATGGTTTATCAATAATAATCATAAATATAAATGAATTAAATGCTTTAATCAAAAGACTAGGGTACCTGAATAGACAGGAAATGTGACCCATATATATGCTGTCTACAAGAGACCCACCTCTGAACAAAATATTTACACAGGCTGAAAGTGAAGGAATGGAAGCAATATTCCATGAAGTGGAGGCAAAAAAAGGTGGTACAGCAATACTTATATCTGACAAAATAGACTTTAAAGCAAAGGCCATAACAAGAGATAAAGAAAGTCACTGCATAATACTGCAAGGATTGACTCATCAGGAGGATATAACCCTTGCAAACATATATGCACTCAATATAAGAGCACCTAAATATATAAAGATAATTTTGATGGACTTTAAGAAAGAGACTGAGAGTGATACAGTCACATTAGGGGTGTTTAACACCCCACTGTCATCACTGAACAGATCTTTCAGACAAAAAATCAAGGAAGCAACAACCTTAAATGATACACTAAATCAAATGGATTTAACTGGTAATTAAAGGACATTTCAGTCCAAAGTAGCAGAATATACATTCTTCTCAAATTCACATGGATCATTCTTAATGATAGAACATATTAGGATACAAAATAAATCTTAACAAATTCAAGAAAATTGAAATCATACAAATCATTTTGTTGGATCACAATGTCATTAAACTAGAAATCAACCTCAATTAAAAAACTCAAAAACATTTAAATACATGAAGTCTAAATACCATGTTATTAAATAATTAATGGGTTATCAATAAGATCAAGGAGGAAATCAAAAAGTAACTAGAAATAAATTAAAAGAGCACATAACAACCCAAAACTTATGGGAAACTGTGACAACAGTTCTGAGAAGGGAGTTCATAGTATTACAGACCTACTCAAGAAGACAGAAAAATCACAAATAAACAATCTAACCCCATACCTGAAATAAATGGAAAAACAACAACAAAGTTCAGAGTGAATAGAAGGAAGGAATAATCAAGATCAGAGAGAAAATAAATGACAGAAACTTAAAACATTTTTTCAAAGGACCAATGAATCCAGGAGCAGATTCATTGAAAAGATAAACAAAATAGACAAACCTTTTACAGACTCATTAAGAAAAAAAGCTGAGAGGACCCAAATAAATAAAATCAGAAATAAAGAGAAGTAATAACTGATATCACAGAAATACAAAAGATTGCAAAATACTATGAACAACTATATGCCAAGAATTGCACAACCTGTGCAAAATGGATAAATTTCTAGAAACATCCACTCTTCCAAAACTGAATCAAGAGGAAACAAGAAAACTGAGAAGATTGATAACAACTAATGAAATTGAAGCAGTAATCATAAAACTCCCAGAAAACAAAATTCATGGACCAGATGACTTCACAGGCTAATTTAACGAATCATTCAAAGAAGAGCTAACACCTCTCTCCTTCTCAAACTATTCCAAAAAATTTGAAGAGGAAGGTACATTCCTAAGCTCTCCTTACAAGTCCAGTACTATCCTAAATCCAAAACTAGGTAAAGATACAAGAAAGAAAGAAACCAATATCCACGATAAACATAGATGCTAAAATCCTCAACAGAATACTAGCAAACCTATTTACCAATACCTTAAAAATATCACACAACATGATAAAGTGAAATTTATCCCAGGGATGCAAGGTTGGTATAATATTTGCAAAACAATAAATGTGATTTGTCACATAAAAAATGAAAGATAAATATCACATGATCATATCAATAGATGCAGAAAAAGCATTTGATAAGGTTCAGCACCCATTTATGGTAAAAACACTCAGCAAAGTGGGAATAGAGGGAGCATTCCTCAACATAATAAAGGCCATATATGAGAGACCTACAGCCAACATCATACTCAATGGGCAAAAACTAAAAACCTTCCCACTAAGATCAGGAACAAGACAAGGTTGTCCACTTTCACCACTTTTATTAAACATAGTTTTGGAAGTCCTAGCCACAGCAATCAGACAGTAAAAGGCATCCAAATAGGAAAAGAGGAAACAAAACTGTCATTGTTTGCAGATGACATGATAGTGTGCATAGAAAATTCTATAGACTCCACCAAAAAACTACTGGACCTAGTAAATGAATTTGGCAAAACAGCAGGATACAAAGTCAATATTCAGAAATCAAAGGCATTTTTGTATACCAACAATGAAATGTCAGAAACAGAAATCAGGGGGAAAATCCCATTTGATATAGCAACAAGAAAAATAAAATACCTAGGAATGAACCTAACCAAGAAGGTAAAAGACCTGTACTCAGAAAACTAAACAACACTGAAGAAATTAAGGAAGGCACAAACAAATGAAAACATATACCATGTTCATGGATTGGAATAATTAATATCATCAAAATGTCCATACCATATGATCTCACCTTTAACAGGAACCTAATCAAAAAAACAAACAAACAAGCACAATATAACCAAAGACACTGAAATTGAGAAGGGGTTGATAGTCACCAGAGGGGAGAGGGGAGGGAGTTTCAGGGGGAAAGGGGAAGGGTTTGGAGCAACAAGTATAAAGGTCACATGGACAAAAACTAGCAGGGGTGGAAATGGGAGGGGGTGGGGAGGGCTGGGGCAGTGGGCTGGAATGGGAGCAAAAGACAGAAAACTGTACAAGAACAACAATTAAAATAAATTTTAAAAAATACAAATAAATGTCCATACTATCAAAGCAATTTATAGATTCCATGCAATCCATATTAAAGTACCAATGGCATATTTCACAGACACAGAACAAACACTTCCAAAATTTATATGGAACCATAAATGACCCCAAATAGCTGCAGCAATTTTGAGAAAGAAGAACAAAGTAGGAGGGATCACAATACCTGATATCAAACTGTATTACAATGTCACTATAATCAAAATAGCCTGGTACTGGCATAAGAACAGACACATGGACCAATGGAACAGAATAGGGAGCCCAGAAATAAACCCAAATCTCTACGTCCAATTAATATTTGACAAAGGGGGCAGCAACATAAAATGGAGCAAAAATAGCCTCTTCAACAAATGGTGTTGGGACAGATGGACAGCTACATGTAAAAAAAAAAAAATGAAACTTGATCAACTTCCACTATACACAAAAATAAATTCAAGGTGGATAAAAGACTTAAATGTAAGTCATAACACCATAAAAGTCCTAGAAGAAAATATAGGCAGCAAAATCTCAGATATTCCATGGAGCAATATTTTCACTGATATGTCCCCTAGAGCAACAGACATAAAGGAAAGAATAAACAAATGGGATCTCATCAAAATAAAAAGCTTCTGCATGGCTAAAGAAAACAGTAGTAAAATAAAAAGAGAACCAACTGAGTGGGAAAACATATTTGCCAATGATACTTCAGACAAGGGTTTGATGTCCAAAATATATAAAGAACTCACATCACTCCACTCCAGGAAGACAAGCAACCCAATTAAAAAATGGGCAAAGGACTTGAACAGACACTTCTCCAAAGAGGGCATCCAGAAGGTCCAGAGACATATGAAAAGTTGCTCAGCATCACTAGCCATCAGAGAGAGGCAAATTTAAACCGTAATGAGATACCACTTCACCCTGGTGAGAATGGGCATCATAAACAAAGCAACAAACAACAAGTGTTGGAGAGGTTGTGGAGAAAAAGGAACCCTAGTGTAGTGTTGGGATTGCAGACTGGTACAACCACTATGGAAAACAGTATGGAATTTCCTCAGAAAACTAAAAATGGAACTGCCTTTTGATCAAGCAATTCTACTGCTGGGATTATATCCTAAGAACCCTGAAACACCAATCCAAAAGAACCTATGCACCCCAATGTTCATAGCAGCACAATTTACAACAGCCAAGTGCTGGAAGCAGCCTAAGTGCCCATCAGTAAATGAATGAATCAAAAAACTATGGTACATTTATGCAATGGAATTCTACACAGCAGAAAGAAAGAAGGAGCTCCTACCCTTTGTGACTGCATGGATGGAACTGGAGAGCATTATGCTAAGTGAAATAAGCCAGGCCATGAAAGACAAATGCCATATGATCTCACCTTTAACTGAAACCTAATTAACAAAATGAGCAAGCAAGCAAAGTATAACCAAAGACATTGAAAATGAAAACAGGCTGACAGTGACCAGAGGGCAAAGGAGAGGGGATAACAGGGGAAAAGGGTGAAGGGTTTACAGGAACAATTATAAAGGACACATGGATAATAACAAGGGGGGGTGGAAACAGGGGAAGGAGTTGGGATGACTGGGAGGGGGAGGGGGGAAGGCAGAAAACTACTTGAACAACAATAAAAAATGAACAAAAGATAATAAAAAAATAAACAAAGTGTTTTCCTTAAAATCAGGAACAAGACTGGGATATCCACTTTCACCACTCTTATTCAACATAGTAGAGGAAGTCCTACCCACAGTGATCAGACAAGATGAAATAAAAGGCATACAAATCAGAAAGAAGGAAGTAAAACTGCTATTTTTCCACAGATAACATGATATTGTTCATAGTAAACAATATAGGCTCCACCAGAAGAACTACTATAGACCTAATAAATGAATTTGACAAAATAGCAGGATACAAAATCAATACTCAGTAATCGATTATATTTTATACACCAATAACGAACTATCAGAAAGAGAAACTAGAAAACAAACCTATTTACTATCACTACAGAAAATAACAAAGTACCTAGGAATAAATTTAACCAAAGAGGCAAAAACCTGTACTATAGGACAATGAAGAAAGAAATTGAGTAATATGCAAATTAATAGAAGCATACACTGTGTTCATGGATTGGAAGAATTAGCATCATTAAAATGTGCATACTACCAAAACAATCTATAGATTCAATGTAATTTGTATTAAAATGATAATGGCATATTTCACAGATCTAGAGCAAATATTACAAAAACTTATATGGAACAATAAAAGACCCTGAATAGCCTCAGAAATATTGAGAAAGAAGATCAAAGTTAGAGGGATCACAATACCTGATGTCAAATGATACTACAAGGCCACTGTAATCAAAAGAATCTGGTACTAGCATAAGAACAGACACATAGATCAATGAAACAGAATAGAGAGGCCAGAAATAAACTAATGTCTCTATAGCCAATTAATATTTGACAAATGGAGCAGGAGCATACAATGGAGTAAAAATAGTCTCTTCAGTAAGTTTTTGGGAAAACTGTACTGGTACATGCAAAAAAAATATGAAACCAGAATACCAACTTACACCATACACCCAAATAAACTAAAAATGGATAAAAAACAAATATAAGTCATGATACCATAAAATTCTTAGAGAAAAACACAGGCAGTAAAATTGTAGAGAACTTGCATAGTAATACTTTTGCTGATATGTCTCCTAGAGCAAGGGACACAAAGGAAAAAATAAACCAATAGACTATATCAAATTAAAAATTTTCTGCAAAACTAAAGTAACCATCAGCAGCCCTGGTTGTTGTAGCTAGTGGATTGAGCACAAGCCTGTGAACCAAAGGGTCACCAGTTCAATTCCCAGTCAGTTCACATGCCTGGGTTATGGGCCAGGTTGTCAGCATGGGTTGTGAGAGAGGCAACCCACATTGATGTTTCTCACCCTCTCTTTTTCCTTCCCTCCCCTCTTTCTAAAAATAAATAAATTCTTAAGACACATTTTTAAAAAGAAACCATTAGCAAAATGAAAAGGGAACCAACTGTATGGGAGGACATATTCGCCAATGATACATCAGACAAGGGTTTAATCTACAAAATATATAAGGCACTCATGCAACTCAACACCAACAAGACAAACAATCTAATTAAAAAATGGGTGAGGGTCCTGAATAGATACTTCTCCAAGGAGGACATACAGAGGGCCCATAAACACATGAAAAAATGCTCAATATCACTAGCCACCAGAAAGATGCAAATTAAAACCACAATGAGATATCACTTTCCACCTGCCAAAATGGCTACCATTAATAAATCAACAAAGAATAAGTGCTGGTGAGGCTGTGGAGAAAGGGAACCCTAGTGCACTGTTGGTGGGAATGCAGACTGGTGCAGCCACTGTGGAAAACAGTATGGAGTTTCCTCACAAAATTAAAAATGAAAATCCCTTTGACTCTGAAATTCCACCTCTGGAAATGTACCCTAAGAATCCCAAAACATCAATTTAAAAGAATATATGCATCCCTGTGTTCATAGCAGTGTTATTAACATTCACCATCATCTTGAAACTGCATAAGTGCCCATCAGTAGATAAGTGATTTAAAAAACTGTGGCACATTTACACAATGGAACAGTATGAAGCAGTAAGAGGGAAGGAATTTCTACCATTTGCTACAGCATGGATGAAACTAGACACTATTACACCAAGTGAAATAAGCCAGTCAGTAAAAGACAAATACCACATAATCTCATTTATAAATAAATAGTATCTAAAGAACCAAATAAAGCAATGAAAAAAACAGAACCAGAGGCATGGACGATGGAACAGACTGACAGCTATAAGAGGGAAGGGAGTAGGTGAGGACTGGTGGAAAGAATGTGAAGGCATCAGTCAAAAAACATATATACATGCATGATCCATGGACAGTGGTGTGGCGATTGCCTGAGGGAATAGGGGATGGACTGGGTGAAGGGGAGTAAAGTGGGAAAATTGTAAGAGCATAAATAATAAAATATTCCTTTTTGAAGCTTTATGGGTTATTTATTCAGATGGCTAGCAATCTGAGAAGACAGCTGGTTGGCACCCTAACAGACCATCTTAAATTCCATTTTAAAATGGCCCTTTTTATAGGGAGACAAAGTGTAGGTAAGGGGTTTGGAATTCAGGGATAAATTAATTGGATTTAAAAAACCTGCAGCATTCTCACCCTGGGCCGTGGTCTTTAGTCATGCTCCAGACAGTGGTCTTTAGCTGTGTCAAAAAATATATAGTGCCTTGAAATGGGAATAGAAAAAAATGGATTGTTTTGAGTTATAATATAGAATTAGACTCAAGAGAATAAAATGCTAAATTGAAGTTTTTTAGTAGATAGTATATTTTGTGATCTTGCAGAATCCATCCGTGTTTTTTAACGGCATCCAAATTTCCTTTTACAGTATCCCACAATGTAGAACAATAAAACTATACATTCCATCTTTACCACAAAACTGAATGTAACCCTGTAGGCCCTTTCATCACATCCCTTTTCCCTGATTTAAACCAGGGCTTAGGTACATGATGCACAGCTAATCGCGCCCAGGTTCCCAGGTGTTTTCATCCTGAGTGAGTGATGAAAGTTGGAACACTTGGAGTTCACCGGCTGGGGTGTGCTCTGACCATATAGTTTCTGCCACGAGACCATTGTTAGGGTCCTTATTTCCTGGCTGGGTCAAAGCCTGGTTTTCTATTATTGGTCGATTTGTGGAATCTAAATTTGCTAAGGATAATTTCACATTGATGTTAGCCAGAGACAGGTTCTATGGTTTGTGCATGAAGAATTCAAAGAATTTCTACCTTTTAGTTTATTTATGCATTTGAGTGATGTTTAAACCACACTATCAAATGGAACAACTTGCTGAGTGAGGAGAAAATCAGGCAGACACAGGTTTATGAGTGAGAGGAAAGAATGGATCTTTAGATGTGTTAGTTTGAGATGCCTCTGGGATGTTCAGACATTGAGAAGTAGTTGGAAAGAAGTATCTCATGGCTAAAAAGAGCACTTTAATTAAAAGTTTCGGGTGCATTGTGATATATATACGTAAGATATTTTAACACCATGGAAATTGATGAGAACTATTAAAAAGAGACAATTGAGGAAGAAAATTTGGAGAGTTAGGACAAACCCTGGGAATTTCAACATTTATCAATGGGTTAGAAGAGGAAAAAAGGAGTCAAATTAGACTAAGATGGTGTAGCAGAACAACAATGGCCTACTAACTGATCAATTTAGTAGCAAAGCATGGTCTCATAAAACATATGAAAGTATATCTCAAGAGGGGACTGATCAGCATTATGGGGCTGAAAAATTATGCAAGGAGAGGGCTTAAACTTGTGCACTTATTTGGCAACAAGGTTATTGATGACTTTACAAAAATAGGAGGAAAACCCTGGCCAGTTTGCTCAGTTGGCTGGAACATTGTCCCGTGCACCAGAAAGTTGCACTTTGGATCCCTGGTCAGGGCACATATCTGAGCTGGAGGTTCAATCACTAGTCCCGGCACATATAGCATATAGGAGGCAACTGATTGATGTTTCTCTCTCACATTAATGCCTCTCTCTCTCTCTCTCTCTCTCTCTCTCTCTCTCTCTGTCTTCCACCCTCCCTTGCCCCCTCTCCCCACCACCCTCTTCTCTCTCTAAAATCAGTAAAAAACATACTCAAGTGAGGATAAAAAAGAATAAGAGGAAAGATTATTCAGAGGCCAAGTTGGACATATATTTTGGGGGGTTTATCAGAATTAAAACAGACCTTTTGTGGGGGAGAATGTTAAGAACAATAAGAGGCAAGAATTTCATTTCTCACTAATGTTTTCATACAAGGTTGTGGCAGATTCATTTTCCCAGTGCTCTGACAACTACAGATGGAAATTTGATCTAGACTCAGCCAAAATGATGCTTCCACGTGCACTTTCAATCATGAGAGTGTAATAAGGGATGGATAGAAATGATTCAGCAGGTTCAGTGGTGGTATTATGACGAGTTTGGGGAAGTTATTGCGCAAGCTTTAGCACCCTAAGTAAATGCCTCCTGTGATTGGATTGTGACTATATGCACGATGCCCATCTTTGTTCCTATAACAATTTCTATTTGCTACTGTAAAATATTACCACAAGCTTATGACTTAACACAACATAACAATCATCTCACAATTATCTTAAATTCTGGAGGTCATAAGTCTAAATTTAAGGTGTTGGCAGGACTGTGTTAGGGAAGAATCTGTTTGCTTTCCTTTTCTCTTTTTATCCCTCTCTTGCTCGACTCTCTCTCTCCTGCTATTACCTTTGCTTCCATGATCACATCCCCTTCTCTGACTTTGATCCTCTTGTAAGCATCCTGTGATTACTTTGGACTTACCCAGACAATACAAAATAATCACCTCTGCAAAGTCCCTTTCACCATTAAAGGAACGTATGTTTACAGGTTCTTGGATTAAGATTAGGACATGTTTGGTGAGGGCACATTATTCTGTCTACCACAGTTCCTGAAAGATTTTCAAAACTGAATGTCTAGGATAATGGAGACACTCCCTCCAGAACCTACTTCTCCCCCTCATTTGTGTGTGCTTATATTAAGCATTGGATATTTCTCTTGTTTGAAGCCAAGAATGTTGAATGGCAGAGAGTGGAAGCCAAGAAAAAAAAGTTGAGTAATCAATGCAGACTATGAAATAACAAGCTTAATACATACATGCAAACATATATAAAAGATTATAAGTCAACTTGAAGTGCCTATTTAAAGATTTGAAGTTGAAAACAATGATGTAGAAGGACACTAAGTTACTTGACAGTTTTATTTTGGGGGAAATATTCAACTGCTTTGTTATATATTTGAAATAAACAGGTAAATTCACTCAGGCTACAATAAAATGAATAGTTTAACTCTTAGAAAACAGATCAATTTTTAAATGTAACAGGTTTTCAAGTGCAATTATTATTGATACTCCAGGATTTTCATCTAGATTTTATGGCTGAGGACCACAAGGTATTTATTACACCAGATTCTAAAGAGTTAATGATACTTCCACTTCAGTATTGTGGGTAACTAGGTGTTCTAAAATGATTGTATTATCTCAATGAATGGAGGCTGAGTAAAATAGGTGTTTCAGTGCAAAAATGTTTGTATATCTATAAATAAAGACATTAATAGCTGTGTTGAAAAGTAGAAATCATTGTGAGTAAAAGCAATTGGAAAATGAAATGAATGTCATTTACAATACCATAAAAAACATTAAATATATAACATAGAAAAGAAGAATGGAGGAAAAAACAAACATAGTTAACTGGATCTGATTATAATTCTCACTTTGCTTCTGCACCTCTTGACTAGTGGGCAGCCCTCTTGGGTGGATACTGGAAAGACAGTCAGCTTAACCCATGGAAAACTCGGGTTCTCTGGCTCCTCCAGTGACTGCTCATAGGCCCTCACTCTGTTTGTTCTTTCACATGTCTTGCAGTTCCATCTGAAATATTCAGCAGGGCAGATGGAGGATGAACAAGCTCACAAATGCTGGGCTCCCAGACAGGGGTCATGGCAGATTTACTTGCTCGTGCCCTGGCAACTAAGGAATGGCAGTCCCATAAGGACCACACCATCTGTTGTGCTCACTCTCTCCAGTGGCCGGTGGTGTTTAGGTAGCTCTGGGGAGACACAGTCCTAGTCTTGGCTTTTCTTGCTGTTTTACTTTATTTTAATATAATATTTGATAAATAGAAAAGAATACATGTATATCCAGTCTGGCTGGGACATAGTCGTATATGGCAGGCCAATGCTCTCAGTGTAGCAGCTGCTAAAATAAATAAATAAATAAATAAATAAATAAATAAATAAATACATTATAAGTATTATGTTTTTTATTATATTAGTAACCTATGGAATCAAAAAAGTACTAAAACACAACTAAAATAGCAAAAAGGTGAGAACTTTTTTTTTCCCATATGAGTAGACAAATGCAGAGGTATCTATTAAAAGCCATGCAAGGGCATGTCTGAATCTTGGATTATGTGACTGTTTCTCAGTTAGTAAAACATGTAGAGGATTAGGATATTGTGATTCACAATGATCAGAATTTGAAGTGGTTCCTCAAGAGAACAGAACTGGACAAATAGTATATGTCCATTGAAATAGATGAAGAACTACAATAAGCCAAAATTGGAGTCATATTAAAAGTCAAATTTGTACAGAGAATAAGTAACATAAATGGTGGGTAGAAAATAGACAGGGGAGGTTAAGAATAGTATGGGAAATGTAGAAGCCAAAGAACTTATATGTACAACCCATGGACATGAACTAAGGTGGGGAGTAGATGGGGGGGGTGTGCAAGGCAGAGGGGAATAAAGGAGGGAAAATGGGACAATCATAATAGTATAATCAATAAAATATATATTAAAAAATAAAAAATAAAAGTCAAATTTGAACTATGCATAATCATAAATGATACATAGGACACATTTATAAAACATTAATTTGTTTCTCAAATCTGTTTTTTTATAAGCACAAAATCCTGAGAAAGTTACTTAATTTTTACTGCCTTCTGGTTTCTCATTTGTAATTATAACTAACTCTAGCTATAATTAATTCTGATCTGTTAAGATTATAATGTATTTATAAAAGATATCCAACATTATATGAGTTTTTAATGAGGGTTTAAATAGGATACATGTAAAATATTATAGAAGAATTTAAACATTTGAGATTTTTCATTTTTAATAATAAATTATTAAATCAGTAAAAATAATCATATTGAGCCCTGGTTAGTGATATTATGCTGAACACTTACGTGCTTTATCTCACTTTATACAGCAAATCCATGAATCCCTTATTACATATGAGATTTAAAGAGTTTGAAAGAAGTTGATACAGTTAAATAAATAGCAAGTGGCAGATCTGAAATTTGGATCCAAGTATTCTAAATCCAAAGCCCCACCGTCTTATTCTACAAAAACAGAAATCAAATACCTACCAAATTCAGAAGGTAAAATTTTAACTATATCAGATTTAACTCAAATGAGGAAATAAACCTGAAACACACATCTAAAGATAGAGGAAGTTACATTTATGAAGCAATGGCCATGTATTCATACAAAACCATTATGTACAAAAATATTTGTATAAATATACTAACATTTTATGAAGTTTTCAAATATTTGATAGAAGCATCGTGTTTCTCCCACCAAATGAAAACTATGAAGTAAAGTTGTAAGTTGAGAAATTCACTGTATAACTCTGGCCAAAATAAGTAACTAACTAAATAAAATAGCTCCACCAAGTCCTTACACTTAGTTTCAGTGTTCAAGATACTTCTTAAAACAGACACACTTACATAACTTTGGAATTAACCTGTTTTTTTTTTTTTTTTTTTTGCCAAATTGTACCTACTTTCAAATACATATACATATCTCTAATCAAATACTCTATATATCAACATGTCATAGTTGAACCAATAAGGACAGCCAACAGACTTTTTCTCTGTGAAGTGTGTAATAATAAACTAACACATTATGCTTTTTAGAGCAGATTGCTATGGTTTGCCATTCTATATTAGATCTGGTGTTGGAAGGATTTCCTAGCTTGCTATGTAGGAATTCACTGAGATTTAAACCTTCACAAAGCAGTATCTGGGCACTTCACTAACTTGACCTTTTTCCAGGTTTATTTATCAGAGAAATAAATGTCCTTTCTGGCCAATAGACTATTTAGGAGAAACAAAGCAGTCAGATGGTCAACAACCATCTTAATCTGATCAGATCAATCACTCAACAATTCCATCCATTGTTCTGTTCTAAACTTTTGAACAGTGTTATGGAGCTAAATTGCCTTTCATTAAGGTTGATTTGGTACATTTTGTTTTCATAGAAAGATGACATTTTTTCATTAAATTTGTCTTAAAATAATGTTTTTCTTTAGTGAATAGTTAATAGATTTTAAAGTGCTTTTTTGGGGGGATGTTTGAGATATTGCAAAATTATCTCCATCCTCATGCAGAAATAAATGTAAATAATGTCACTTAGATATCAGGAAAATAGAGGCTGAAACATTAATGACAAAAGTCTTTTGTAAATGTCCTCACAGCTAATTTTTCTCTCTCTGGAAAGAGTTGCTACTGTGTAATCACTCAGAAATCTGTGTCAGTAATTAGACCAGGTGACGAGACAGAGAATGTTCTTTCTCCTCTGCAGACTTTGTTTAAAGGAAGATGAGTCACAGGCTTTCTGAAAGGGTTGTAGGTGTTAAAAGAAATTTAGTTACATAGTTTATTGTCAAACTCAATCTTTCCTTCTTTCTTTCATATACTCACTGCTCTATTTACATTTGCATTCATGATTCAAGGAAGAAATTCTGAAATAATACAAGAAATCAGTCAATAAAAATGCTGCAAGCTCTTGGCATTGTTATTTCTCATATATAATCAAATTCAATAACATGGGGAGGTATAACCTAAGTAAATATGACAGTATACTAAATATCATGCACAACTTTACTACCTTTAAAAACATGTCAAGCTTATGTATTTTTGATTCTTATTAATAAATAACAGATAACTTGAGGCTTGTTTTTTACATTTTCACCATAAACAGATTGAATGTGACATATTTTAAATATTAAAGTTGCGTTTGTCAATATACTGTAATTTGAAAGAATCAGACGTAGAAACAAGTTGGATTTTTAGACAGATATTACACATTGTTGGTGTAACAAAAATGCTTCCATCTCTAGTTTTTAGTTTATTGGCAACAATTTTGGGGACCAGAGACCATTAAAAAGTAATGATTTGAGGACAATGTAAGAACATTGACTTGAGGCTGATTAATTTTTAAAAGTAACTTTTTTAAGAAAGATTTTCCTTATTTATAGCCCACTTTAAATCTCATGTGAGACTGGGAGTCTCTCCTGCTGCAGCAACCACTGTAGCCCGCAGCCACTTCTGGGTCTCAGATTCCCCTTAAGTCAGCCCTGCCCATGTAGCCTGCCGCCTCCCCACGGTTTCTCTCTGTCCACCCTCATACCAGTCTGGTTGTTCTGTTTGACTGTTTCTTTAATTCCGTGGTTGTTGGAGTTCCATGCAGTTTGATTTTCTGGCACTTCTGGTTGTTTATTGATTTTAGATTAGTCGTTATCCTGCTTTTGGTTGTTCTAAGAAGTGAAGGGTTTCCACCTACGCCTCCATCTTGGCCAGAACTAGCAAAATATGAACCTTTATTTCGGGGAAAATGAAATCAATTAGGTGAATAGAAGGGATACCTAATCACCATTGGCTTAACTAATTTTCATAAGGTCAAGGTCTTTGAACAATTAAGTATCCAATGAATCAGAACTCATCACTGGGATGGAAACACTGATCAATATCTCAGTATGAATTAGACTTCTGTTAAACAAGTTTGCAGAGCAAGCTGTCTAGAATCCTGGATTCTTTCTGTCTAAATCTGCCTCTAACCCTAATGATTAGGGCCACTTCACCCTATTTCTTCCCTTTCTATCTGTGAATATAACTTATATGAACTTCCTGACCTAATATGTCTTCAATTCTAAGCACTGCCTAGCTTATTTGTCCTGTCTGACTTAAACCTATTTATTTCTGTTACCCAAACTTATTTCATCAAAGACCAGTGTCATAATTCTCAAGAAATAGAAGTAGAGCATGTTTCTGTTTTCAATGTCATTAATTTCCAGGCAAAAATTTCTCATTTGTATGAAATCCTATGCCGCAATTTTTCCTTAACTACTATATAAGTGATATTTCATTATGTTATACCATTTAAAATTGCAAGGGAAAAGTTGAAGGCAAATCTAATTTTGCTCTTTTTTATCTACTATCACTTTTAATTCCTCCAATTATTGTGGAGTATTTTTTATCTGTAGAGTTTGAAAACTTCACCAAGGTTTACTTGTTTGCTTTTTAGTGTGGATTTGTTTTCAGTAGGGTTTCCTGAACCGTGACTCATGCTCTATATTTTCATGCTATGGTCATTTTTTTCATCAGTGACATTTTCTTTTGTTATTTATTAATAATCATTTCCTCTCAATTTATTCCTAGTCTGTCCTCCAGGACAATCATCTTTCCTCTTATTGGGAACAGTACTGTATCCTTTTCATTTAAGTTCTTAGACTATTTTTTCTAATATCTCTTTCTACTATAATTTGATCTTTATACCTTTTGAACCTCTATATAATGCTATGATTGTGATTCTTAATCCATGCATCATTGTTTTTATCTACTTAAAATTTTTTGTGACCTCAAAATATTTCATATTTACAATGTGTGTTTTAGTACATTTATGCAACATCTTGTTGAATGGTGTTGAGTTTTAAGGGAAATTTAGTTCAAATGGAAATTTTTACAATTTCTGAAAGTGGTTCCCCTTTTCCTGAGCCTCAGGATATTTCCTAAGAAATTAGGATTTTCCTGTCTGTTTATTGGCTCACTCTATATTTCCTATATATTTTGACCTAAGATGAACTGGAGGTGAGCTCTGTATGAGGCCACTGACTCAGATCACTTCATCAGTTTTTGTAAAGAAAGTTGTGAAAGTTCTTTAGCTATGTTAGATTTTGATTTTTTGTTTATTTTTAATGCAATAGCCTGGTAGAGTGAGGGGACAGGGATTAGGAAGAAGGATGAAAAAATATTCAAGGTAAGGAATTTCATCTCTGTGATGTAGACCTGAAAAACCAGCAATTGAAAAACATCCACTTTTGATTCCCTAGATTATAGAATTAGGGCATATTGGGCAGCTAGAGCCAAAGTGATGACATTATTGGATTCACATGACACATCAGGAGTCAGTTTTTGTTTGTTTACTTTTGCTTTAGACTTCAACCTTGAGAGTGAGGATTCGCCTGTCTAGACCCTCTCCTACCCAATGTGTGGTTGGAGTAGGGGTGAGGGAGCAGTGCCAAACAGAGGAAATGGGCGTTCATATGACCAAGAATGAACTTCTAGGGGAAACCAATTGTTGATGTTGAAAATCAAAATAATGAGGAACATCCAATTCATTTCAAGGCTGCCAATAACCAGGAAGTTAGAGGGAGGACACCAGAACTGAAAGGGGCCAGATGAAGTACACCGAGTTTGGGAGCCAGCAATTAAGAAGCAGGCTTGTGAGGAAGTTGGATACAGCTCATCAAAGAGGGAGGGGAAAGACTTGAATGACTCCTGCAAGGGGAGTTTTATATTATTTTACATAAACCAACCAGAAGAGGACATAGAGTGATTCAGCCTGATTTTAAGAACAAGGAGAAGAATGGACTTAGCTGAATACTGAATGCCAGCTTTTGCCGACTAGTTTGCTTTGAAAAGTCACCATATTTCTACCCCGGAAGCATGAGACAACTGGTGCCACAGTTTACACTTAAGTTCACAAAGTGAGTTGTTTTACAGGTGATGAAAGACAAGCTAATTTGATTGCAGTCTCTTCAATAATGAAATAGTATTACTAAAAATACTACTTAACTTTGCTGTAGGTTAATGTTTCTTACTAGTTCACATAATTTCTCTGATAATCCAGTGCTAATTATAATTACACTGAGACTTTAGTTCTTACATATTCAGGAAATCAATTTTAAAATCCATGTGTATGTGACCATATCAATAGTTTTCTTCCCTCTG
This sequence comes from Anoura caudifer, assembly GCA_004027475.1. Classification (NCBI taxonomy): domain Eukaryota; kingdom Metazoa; phylum Chordata; class Mammalia; order Chiroptera; family Phyllostomidae; genus Anoura; species Anoura caudifer. The sequence goes on from PVKU01004192.1 coordinate 47,489, forward strand.
AACAGTTATAGTTTTAGATTTTATAGCATGCATGAAAAACTTCTTTCCATAAATTAAAAAAAACATTTTTGAGGTGGTGGTTTTATTTAGCCATATAGGATGAGGTGCATTAATACCTCCCATGATTATTATTCATGGGAATTTATTCCTATGTGACCTTAAAATCCTACAGTAAATTCCTGTGTACAGTAAGTTATGGCATAGATTTTATTCACTTAAATCTATTTTAGAGTTTACTTTTGCAACTACAGAGGGTAAACATCAATACCAAGGACCAAATTCGTAAGACATTGGCACAGAAGGAAGAAAACATTTTAAAGAGTAAACACCTGCAGCTTGTTGGTGTAGACCTCAGATATTCAAAATAACTTTGCTCTGTGAATATACTCTATCAACACTGGGATAATGAAATGTAGCAAAGCTCAAATTTATAAAACATGGACTGCAAGAAGTGATGATGCTACAACCATCCTATTTTCCTCCCTCAGCTTTAATTTCATTTTATTGAGTTTAACAATGTGAGGGTGAAAGGGTAACTGCATTCTTTTTGCAAACAGCCGTGTAGCTCCAACCCAGAACAGGGCATTGCATTTACGAACTACAGGAATTGCATTAGCAACGTAAGTGTACCGCCCAACTCATCAGAGCCCTGCCTTACATATTGCGGACATCAGCTAAAATTGTTAGGACTGATCCTTTAACTCTTTCTGATTTTGTGTGTTATTTTCGGGTACACCTTCCTAATAAACTAAATATTTTATTTTCTTCTTTACATCTCATATTTTAAAATCTGTATGGGAAGTGTTTTATAAGATGAATATTATTTAATAAGATAAAATGTGAGAATCAGAAGAAAGGGAAAACTAGACAAAATATAAGATGAAGCTAGTATTTAGTGGTCAAAAATTCACACTATATAAATTTTTCACAGATTGAATTTTTGGCCAAATTTTTAAGTACAGTGAAAGAAGAAAACAAGCAGTTTCATCACTGTGCCTGGAAAATCTCCACTGAAGAGTGATCACATAGTTTCAGTGATACTAACAGGCAGAAGCAAAAAAAAAAAAAATTACTTTTAAGTCTCCTGTTTATCTTGAAGATTCCTAGAATTTTTGTTTTGTCTTTTATAACATATAGAGTTTTACATATTTTAACATTTATTTATTTATTTTAACATTTGTTTTAACATTTTATATTCTTCAAGTTATTACCCTGAGAAAAACAAACTAAAATTCAAATCATGTTATCTATGATTTTGCCTGTCTCCTGCTACATTATCATATATTCTACTTTTAGAAAAACAATATGTGATCCAAATGTCCATTAAATTAAAAAAAAACTAATTACATAGGAGATATACTATTTCTTTTTCAGTCACAAGACACAAGATAAATTTTTATGAGTTTTTATTTTTTAAATGCACATTTAAAAAAGACTTTCCAAATAATCCTATGCTGCAAATTAAAAATATTATTATAGTGATCTGCATCAATGTTAATATACAGTATAATTTGCTTATACAATGTATGTCTAGAAAAAGTCCATCCTTTGTTTATATAATGAGAATGGTTTGGGGGATATCAATATAACCTGGCAGCCAAGGAGAGGAGACTGGAATGCCCATGCATAAACAATGATGACTTCATATACTAGTGGCGGGGGCTGGGGAGTTGGTAGACACCATTGAGTGAGCACGTGTACTGTACAGCATCACGTTCAAAATGACTGAGTGAGTAGAGCAACCGATCTGCATCAAGCCTTATGTGAAGCTTGGACATGCCTCCATGTAAACTATTTAGATGGTTCAGAAGCCTGCAGCTATGAACAACCAGTGATTGGCAGCTTCATGACAACAATACTCATGCATCACGTCTCCTGCAGTTTTTGGTGAAACATCAAATCACCCAGACGACTCAGCTCCTCTATAGCCCAGATTTGGTCTGCTGTGACTTCTGGCTTTTCCTGAAACTATAATCACCTTTGAAAGAGAAGAGATTTCTGGCCATTGATGAGATTCAGGAAAATACAATGGGGCAGCTGATGGCAATTGGAAGAACTTTGTGAGGTCCCAAGGTGACTACTTTGAAGGGGACTGAGACATCATTGTCCTATCTACAATGTTTCTTGTATTTTGTATCTTCCTTAATAAATGTCTCTATTTTTCATATTACATGGCTGGATACCTTCTGGACAGACTTCATATAATCCTTATGCTGCTTGGCACAATATTGATTCCTATTCAAAAATAGGTGAATAAAGTTTGCAAATTATTTTACATAGCTGCTGAAAAATTATTTTTTCAGGAAAATTATGTGTTATATATATTTCACACTAACCAACAGACAAAGGTGGACGTTAACATAATCCAAATATACAAGATTGCAAAGTAACAAGTAGGGAACTTAAGTGGCAATCAGGATGAACCAAATCTTCATAGTTGGTTTTGAATAGAATTTGTATACATATCCATTTGAGTTGTTAGATTGTATTGCTAACAAAACCAAAATATTAAATCTATTTATTTAGACATGCTTCATGCAGATGGAAATAATTTAATAATTACAGGCAATTCCCCTATATTGTAACCAACCTGATTGTCCATCAAATGCCTGTATTTTTAAGACAACTAAATGAGAGGATTTACATCTCTCAAAAGCACATCACTACTAGAAAAAGAAAGTGCTGTTGGCATGTAAGAATGTGTTCATAATGATTGCTTTCATAATAATAATGACAGCACTGTAATTGTGTTGTCAATAATAATAATAAATTAATAATAATGATGAAGACAGTCATCATTAAATCGTTCTTTACCTATGGCAAATAATAAATCATTCATTACCCACGGCGAATAATCATTAAATCATTTATTACTATGGCAAATATGTTTTACCTCATGCTATTTAGACATTCTTGTGTTTAGAAAGGATACATATTCCTTTTTTAAAAGAGCTTCAATGAGTAATTAGCAAAAAAAGGAATAAATTATACATTGGCAACATTAGATACAGCACTTAGAGCCTGTTACCAAAACAAATCATTTCCTGGAAATTCTTGACTACGTTGTTTATAGAGAAATCTCATGAATGCATTTATGATGTTTATTTCAGTGTGATATACAAGAATACTTGAACATATAATACTCAATGATACAACTTGTGATCAAATTTTCAAATTTACAGTTAAATAAATGTCACCACACTTTAATTAGAGGGATGCAAGATAGGTCCAGACCTTAGATTATTTGTCAGATTAAAATATCTCAGTCACTATCATTTTTGATTAACTTCTTAAGTTTTTAAGAATTTTGAGTCATCCAGAGTCTAAAGGCTAATACATATATAATGCAATACTCTACTGAAGAGAAAAATACATTCCCTCTCCATTTCCTGAATGTTTTATTTTTCTCTCTAACACATTTTGCCACCTCACATCAAATTATATGTTTTGTTCATTTTGTTTTGCATCACTGAAACAAAGTAAGGGAATTTAGTGTTGTACACTATTCCCAGCACTTAGAACACTGTTTGGCACATAATATGTGTTCAGTTTATGCCTTTTATTGAATAAATATTTAGTAGACACAGACATACCTTCAAAGCTTTGTTTGAAGCTAAATTTAGAGGTGTGAGATTAGCAAAACTCTAAATCTTTTCCCTAACCCTTGGTTGGTATATGTGGCAGTAAATAGGTTTGTAGCACATTGGGTAAAACATATAGAACTCTGCCTCACTCAAAGAAGTGAAGATGCTCACTTGTAGGCCATCAATGACTTTTAAATCAATGTCCTTTGTAATTAATTCATACCCTCCCATGTCACTATTAAACCAGGTCTCTTTCAGGATATTTTATATCTTTCTTTCTTTTTGTTTTCTCTCTTGTTCCACTCACTAAGTTTGAATGTATCCATTGATTCTGCATGCCATCTTCTTTTTCCATTCTTGTCATAGCTCTGAGCAACACCTCTCTGCAGATCACTCCTAAATTACATCATCCCAAGCTCTCAAGCACAAGCCTTACCTTTCCACCTACCTGCTGGTCATGCACACAAATTATTTCCTCATCTGCTTCCTAGACTCAACCTGTCTAGAACTAATTCAGTTACCTTCCTCTTTCAGCACTTACCTTCTTTCTCTTCCTCTATCACATCTATTTCTATTTCTTCATTGTACAGATTTACACCTTAGAGTAATAGACTGTTCTTCCCACCTCTCTGCTTGCATAGAAAAAAGCCTCCATTCCTATTCACCAGGTCTTCATCATGTCCCCTCTTTCATGCCTCATTTGGCACTTCTTGCCACCATGCTGCAATAGGAGCCATTTTTCTCAAATTTTGGCTTTCTCATAATCTGCCAATTGGCTTCCATGTCTCAAATCTCACTACCTTTGAAATTAAGAGATCAGTCTCATTTTCATATATGCTGATCGTTCACACATCATGCCTCCCTCCTCCTAACTGAGTCAAGTTTTCCTAAAATTTGCCTCAAGCTATCTTTCCAAGGCTTACATCCCATTATTCCCGTATGGTACAAAATGTCCCAGGTCCTCCCTAAGACTGCATCCCCTCCCCTATCTCTTCATATTTATGCATAACACTCAATTTTTCTACTAGTATGCTAATTAACATCCTATCCATTCTTTGACACTATAATCTGTGTTGACTGCCAGCCCTTCTGACACCAAACTTGTGGGTTTTCTGCACCAAGAAATTCTCCATTTCTCTGAAGACACCAGCTGGGGTATCACAATTTAATTCAATGATGCCACTCTCTGGAGTTAGCACAGACTCCACAAGTTAATGGCTCAGTCCCATCTGAAGCTGCTTCTCCTTCAGATGCCAGGCTCAGGTCCCAGGTTGCCTCCTCTATTTCTGACCAACCAGCTGTAAATTGGGGTTGCCCACATCCCCCTCCTCAGGTGTGATAGTTTGGTGTAACACCTCCCAGAACTCAGGGAAAGAGTTCACTTGCATTTTTCTGTTTATTAAAAAGGATACTGTGGGGGCTAAAATGTATTAGGACTTTACTCTCACCTTCGAAGTTCTTCTGGCTGGGCTAATAACCAAATTAACAGAGAGAGAGATTAACAGGAGAAAATCAAAATTTTATATATGAACATGGGGAATTCATATAGGCCTGAAAAATTCCAGACAGTAAGGCAACGCTGTATATACAAGACATTTTGTATAAAGGAGAAAGTGGGGAGAACTAGGTGTTAGATTTCAAAAGTGAGCATGGGCGATTTACAGGTAGATGAGTAAAAGCTGAACATAAATGGCAGGAAATTTCTTGTTAGGAAATTCAAACTAATGGGCCACAGCAGATATCTACCCACGAGGCCCCTGCCTGAAGTTGTCTTAGGTACCATACTCAATTCAAATTACATTAACTTGACATCCTAAGATCTCCTTCGCGAAGCACGTTTCTCGGTCTGAATCTCATAAGCAGGAAAGGGGCATTGTCAATGGTTCTTTCTGAGACTTGCTTCTTAATAAATAGCTTAAAAACAATATCCCAAAAGTACAGCTTCACAGTGGCAAAACTTTGATTCCTTCAATAAAAATGAACAACCTGAAGAAAAGGTACATATTGCAAGGTCCAGAAGGGTCTGAAGCATAAATGCCTTTATCATCTTGGAAATGGGGTGTACCACTCCCCCAGTACATGGGTGAGTTTATTTCAGAAGCTCTCTGAAACCTGTAGTCTAAGAGTTTCTTAAGGAGGTCTCAGAACATAGGCACAATTGATTGAATCATTGACAATTGGTGATTAACTCAGTCTCCAGTCCTTCTATCTTCCCCAAGGTCAGGAGGTAGGTCTGAAAGTTCCAACCCTCTAGTCATGCCTGGGCCTTTTGGGTGACTATCCTCCCATTCTAAAGCTACCTGGGGGCTTCCAGCCCCCATTCATCTCATTAGCATATAAACAAAAACACTCATGTTCCAGAGATTCCAAGATTTTCAGAAGCTCTTGTGTCAGAAGGCAGGGACTAAGGTCAAACATTGTTATAAAAGATGCTCCTATAATCTCTATCTCTCAAGAAATTGTATAGCTCTTTAAAGCTTATGTTCCAAGAGCCAGGGATAAAGACCAAATATATATTTCTATTGTATCTTCATATCACAATGACTCACTCAAATGTCACTTTTCAATGATACCCTCTGATTTTTCCAAACCAAATGTATTCATGCACCTTGAAGTAATTTTCTTATGATACTTTTCACATATGCTTTTGAACAGTTATTAGTTTGTATCTTGCCTCTCCTACTGAAGTATAAGCTATCCAAAGACAATATGATGCAATACATGTATCACAGTCATCCTCAATGTCCTTCATAAGATATCAACAGATATTTGTCAAATAAATGAATGATTGATACAAACGATATGAGTTGCTCAAAATAAAAATCAAACCAGGAAAGAAGATCTGTGAAATAAGTCTGTGAAGAAAGGAAAGAAAATAAGCAAGAAAAAGTCCAATACTGGAGACTATACAAACCTGAACAAGTCCCTTTTTGATTCTGAATGCAAGTTATTTTCCTGGAAAGGAAAAAGTTGGTCTAGGTGATTTCTAACATTGTTCCTAGCTCTAACATTCTATAATTTCACGATTCGCTAGAGACTCTCATAACTCAATGCAAGCAGTAGGACATGCCTCCAGCTCCTGGCTGCACTGTCCACTTTTTTCAGCCCTCTCCAGCTATGCTCCTAGAGACAGAAAGTCAAAGTGATAAAGTGGTTTAATTCAGCATGCAAATTAACACAGCTCACAGCCTGAAAGAAATCATGCTGTGGGCAGGTAAAGAAAATTGGAAAGATGATCCACAACTTCACAATATGTTGGTTTAGAATAAGTAATTTTCTCATATATTAGATGTATAATCTCTATTAGTTGAAGTAAAGAAATATGGGCCAGCTATGAAGTTATTTTAATATATATGTGTGTATTATATAAACAAATATATTCGTATGCCCTCATTGTGATTTTATTGTTCACTATATGCTTTTATAAGTAAGTATAACAGTTTTACTCCCAGTTTTCCCATTCACATTTACAATAATTGACATCTGTCATTTTATATGAAAGCTTAGTTTCATTACATTCAAGGAAAATGCCAAGATGGTGGGGGTGGTGATTTGTTGTTATTCTATTCCAATAAGACTTCAATTAATCATCATTCAGAGCAGAACAGGGCTCCTTAGTCATTAGACTGAAACAAATCTCCAAACTCCTTTCAGTATAAAGGCATTTGAAACTTTTAATGCTAGGTTCATTAAACTATCACAAAGCAAAGCTCATGTGCATTTAATTTTTCTTAGGACATTTTCTCTTTACTTCTACTCTCTTTCTGTTACGGGGTTCTGGCCAAATCATGCAGGGGTAGCAGGGAGGACCTCTAATTAGGCAGGAGGGGCTGTTCTATCTGCAGAAGGCAGGGAGTATGGAGAAGCCCCCATGTTGTGGATTGAAATAGCAGCTAGGGAGAGCCAGCCTTCTGTGAAGGGTGGGGCTGCAGGGGAGGTTGCCTCAGGCAACTCTGAACAATCAGCCAGAGTGGACCAATCACCCTGGCAGTCCAGCAGCTTGTCACCCAGCCAGAGGGAGCCTGCACTGAAGCTGGGGGTGGAGGTAAAACACACACATGTGGCAGAGGTCAGCAAGCTGCAGCAGGGGCCAGATGCACAGCCCCAGGCCAAGATGTTGCACCCTGGTGCCTGTGACTAGGAACTCTTCCCCTTTGTGAGGTATGGTGGCCAGAAGAGGAGCACAGGTATACTTGGCCAACATTGGTCCACAATGGTTGAAAAGCTGGACACTCCTACAGCACATGGAATTTGGGGAGGGGACTTTAAAACAGAACATGAGCAGAAGTCTCCCTCTTTCTTTGCACTGCAAGGACAGGAGCCCTCACAGGACCAGCAGATACTGAGCATGCTTAGGGCTAAGGCTTGCATGGTCAGGAGTCAGCTTAGAGAGGCAGAGTCCTGCACTGGGGCATGCCTCAGTGGGCACCAGCCCTTGGGACACTGTGACCTTGTGCGGGAGCCCAGGTCCCAGACTGCTTCCATTCTCTTGCCCTGAGAGCAACGCACAGAGGCATGAGCTGGCCAAAGGGATGCAGGCAACCTCAGGAACTAGGGCTCCACAAATGGAGCTTCCCTGAATGACCGTCTGGAGTGATCTGGCAATGCACCCCAGACACCAGGAGAGGGAGGGAGCTGCAGGAGGCAATGGTGATGCTGAAACCCATAAGTGCACACCAGAGAGAGAGAGAGAGAGACTGAGAATGGAGACCTGTTCGTGTAGCTGCCATGGGACTCAAAAGGACAGATAAGATGGGACAAGGTGTCTGGATGCTGACTGTGGTCCTGGGAGAGGCTGGCTTTCTTTACTTGGTGGAAGAGGTTGGCTCAGAGCAGGAATGCTCCCAGCCCCCTGAATTGGGAACCCTATTAATAAAAACCTCTTTTCTTCCCAACAAATCTTTGTGTTATGCTTATACATGGCGGCAAGCAGCAGGACTCCAGGCTGCCTTCATTGTTTTGCATTTCCTTTTAGACACACATACCTGGAACATTTTTTTCTACTTCGGGTTTGTGTCTCCTCATGTTCCAAATGATCACCTCTCACCATTCACTTAGTTGTATAAGCCAGAAATATAGATTTATCTTTGACTTCTTTCCTCTAGATTAATACTTGACAGTAAATTACTATCTCTTACCAACTGTATTTTGTGAACACCTCTTGAATTATATATATTGATATGTGTGTATATATGTGTGTGTGTATACATATAATTTTTCTTTTGCTTTTATTCTAGTTCAGGCTGACATAACCTCTTGCCTACAGCAATGTTTACTAAATCTTTAGCAGTCATGAGTTTTTATCAGTGAAATATTAAGCAACTACTTCCAAGATGTGAATATTTATTTTGTTTCTAAATTATACAGGCAACTTTATATTACTCTGATTTTGAAAATTAGAAAATATAAAAGAGAAAGTATTCAAGGATAAGTTAAAAATAAATAGTCTAAATATTCTTTCTGTGTAGTGGCATGGAGTTTGTTTGCGCCCTTGGGGACATGTGCTGTACTTGAGGAATCAATAGCCTAGGGTCCTACAGCAGTCACCAGCCTGGTTAAATAGCTCTGGGTCTTATCTTCCTCATACAATAATCATTCCAAAATGTAAGTATGTTCATATTCCCTCCCAATTAAAACACTCCTGTGTCTTCTTCTTTTTCTTAGCATGAGATACAAAGTCTTAAGATGCTGTAGTAGGCCCCTTTATAAGCTGGGTACTCATGGCTTATTTCTCCAGTTTCATCTCCTGTTGTTCCTGTCCTGCTTCTCCGCACATCCCCATAAACAGGCACCTTGTCGACACTGAACTATTTTCAAATCCTCTAATAAGCAGCCAAGATTATTTTCACAGAAACACTTTGTATATCCATTTCATTTTGCTTAGGACATTTTCTCTTTTCTTCTATACTCTTCATCTGGCTAAATCCTACCCATCTTTGATATATCATTTTATAACTCATATCATCTGGATTGAGTGAGATAAGCTACTTTGGCATATGAGATTCATCCTCATCTTGACCCATGCCATTGAAGTTTGTTTTTCACATTGGCTCAGTGATTATTATACCTTGGAGCAATAGGAATCATGTAGAAAACTTAAGTGCAATTTTTTCAACTTCCTTCCAAGATGTTTTGATTTCATGGGTCTAAGATGGACTCTGGAATGTGTATCTTAAAAGGTCTTGGGTGATTCTTATGTGAGTGTCTGCACTGGAAGAGATGCTTATTTACTATTGCAATATCATATTCTTTCAGGAAGGTTGGTTCATAAAAGGTGGTCAAAAAATAATTCCTCTCATTTAGTTCAATAACTAAACGAGGGGAATCTAGTTGATGAGAAAAATAATTTGTTTATAGGTAGAGATAATGGTAAAAGCAGGAAAACGGATATGGAGAATCTCAGTGTTTGCTGAGAAACCTTCAAAAGTAATTCCTAAGCTCCACCCCCAAAATGTGTGTCTGTCAAAATGCTGTGCAGTGAACTAGCACTCTTATAATGAATGGGCTAGCCTAAAGGTATTCTATCTGCACAATTACCAATAGAGAAGTTTCATAAAATATCTTCCATATGGGTTTTGATAAAGGACAACACAGTTGGTGGGGTTAGGGCCTGTGGCTGGGTAGCAGAGAGAAAGAGGAAAAATTGAGGCTACCTACAGAGGGTTTTATAGAATATATTAAAGGGTTTGAACTTTATTTTAAAGTTTCTATCCTGCTCCCTAGGGGTACTGACTTAGCTCAGAACATTAACTAGGTATGTAATATTAACAGATAGCAAACCTTCAGAAGCTGGAGATCACTTTTGTTCGACCGCCTACCTTTTGGAGAACCACAAGGTCCACACCCAGTTGCTCCCTCCGGCCCACTCACACTACTAATATACAAAGGTCCACTGGCAAGTGCCACCATTACTGCAGACCCAAAGAAAAGGAAAGCCTGGCTCCTCAGCCACATTGCTGCCTAAGTGTCCTAAGTCTGCATTTAATTCTGTGAGGCACTTCTAGGGAATAAAATATTCTCTCCTTCAGTCACCTTTCACCTCCCATAAACTCACCCTGACGATACACTTGTTTGCATTTTCCTGTACCCACACTCATTCTTTTACCATCCTTCATAGGGTGCTTGTTGGTTTGTCTTCAGTTACTGTTTTCCCTTAGTCTTTGTCCTTCTTCATAGAGCTTGCCTCATTTGTTTCTCTTGTCTTTAATATCACAGTCCTGCACTTTCTGATGTCCAAATCCGAGAACATTTGTTTCATGTAGTCTAACAACTCTTCAGGTTGTTAATGGTGGGAGAGTAATTGTGCCCTGTATAACACCCTTGTAAAAAAAAAAAAACAATTCAAAATTCAACTGTATACTTTTTTATTCCTTTATTTAATCATCTAAACAATTATATAAGCTAGAATTTCTCAACCCCTTTTTACAGTTAAGGGAAACCAGGCTCATGAATTTACATAACTTGAATAAAGAAAATGTAGTGAATTGATATGAAGCCAGAATTTGAAACCATGTTGCTACACTGAAAATACTTATTTATTTTAATATTTAGTTTTATTGTCTTAATGATTTCACAGCACAGAGGGTGACGGATACTGAAATAGTCACTATATATACAATATTTTAGTCCTTTACAAAGAAAAATAAGAGTAGAAAATATATTTTAAACAGTTATATTTTCTTAATCATATTGATTTTTCATGAAATTTTATTCAAATTCTTTAATTTAAAACTTACATGTACTACAATCAACCTCTAGTTCCAAATAGATTTTGCAACAACCTGTAAGTTTCATCCTGGTTTTAATTTATGTCTTGATATATGTCAAAAGGCATTTGATTGACCCCTAATTGAAAAAGCTGGAGGACACTAATGCATTTCTTTAAAAAATGTAATATTCAACATTCCAGAAATGTAAACTCTTCAATTCCTATGTTTAGAAAATTTTATCATTATTCCAGTAAACATAGAAATCAATATTTTTTTTTATGAAAACAAGGTTTCAGTCTGGTTAGAGACTACTATGACAATATTCCAACTCAGATTTTTAATATCACCTCAGTGGAGGTGTGTTAATTAAATCTTCCTTGTCATTTGTGTACATGATTGATTAAGAAGAGAAAGAATTATCTTCCTCTCATGCATAATAAAATTCCCTAAGTAGAAATTTGTTTATTTTATTTAATCATTATATATTTCTTGGCTTTAAATCCTCAAATATACTTGAATATCTGCTCCACCACCAAATGAAACCCACGTCTAATGTGACAATAATAGATTATAGTTGTGTCATTACATCCACCAATCAAAAATAACAACTGTATACCTTTAGTACCTTATACCAAAATGAATACAGATAAGATTGGAAAACCACAATACTCAAGAGAGATATCAAATTCTGGAACTAGCAGATCTTAGAAGACATATCTGGGGAATAATCACAAGAAGACTGAACTAAATACAGAACACCTACTGAATCTGTATGTATTCAGAATTCTCTATTGTAGTGTACTATTATTTTCACATAAATAAATCCATTATAATTCTGATCTATCAGAATTATAGAATATATCCTGAATATATCCTGAGTATATCCTGAATATCCAATCACAGAATATAACCTGACACAGTTAATATCTATAAGCTAAAAATGACAAAATGATGATGATAAAGATGATGATTGATGATGCTAATGTTAACAGTAGCACTTATCAATTATTAAATGACAGCTATGCCCTAGACCCTGAGCTTAATACTTAAGTTTTCCATTATTAAAGTCAGTCTTTGCAAATCATTAAAGTGCTGCACATTAAAACTACCTATGGGATTTTGTTTACTAAAATCTAGGTCTCACTGATCAAAGATTCTGACTCAATGGCATGCGGACTGACTCTAGTAATTTATTAAAATGTTTCTATCTTCATAAGTGGTTTTATATATAGTGAGTAATAAGAACTACTCTAAATTGTGCTGCTTTTAAATAGAACTTTAATGGCTATATAATTCTTTCTTTTGCAATATGAATGGCTTGAATGTAGTGATGGATTCTGATAATATGCAGATATTCTTCATTTTTGTGGTTATATTATTAATAATTTTATTGTTTTTAGAAATTATGTTTAATATTCATAAAATCATAGTCCACACTATGAAAAATAAAATAAAAATTCTTATTTTGCAAATATAAGGATGTTGAGGTTATATTTGAGCATGCATGAAAAATTAAAAGTAAAGGAGAGCTCCAACCAAAATGGAGGCATAGGTAGATACCCTTCACTTCCTTGCACAACCAAAAGAAATATAACAACTGATCCAAAAACAATAAATGACCAGAAGTGCCAGAAAATCAAAATACATGGAATTCCAACAACAAAGGAGTTTAAGAAGCATTCACCGGACTAGTAGAAGGAACGGAGATGGGCAGCCAGGCAGGTGGAGAGGACTGCCAACAAGGCGGGGCTGGCTGAATGGGAAACTAAAGACTCAAGCTAACTGTAACAAACCCCAGGGGTTACCAAGGTGGGAGAAACTTCCAGTCTCACATGACAGAGTTCACTGGAAAGTGGGGCTAGAGCTGAGGAAGCAAGCGGCATTTTTCCCTCTCTGACGCCTCCCCCACAGTCAGCACCACAATGCAGCAAAGAGGGTTACCTTACCTGGGTGAATACCTAAGGACCTGCCACTGTAGGACACAAGAGATGCACCAAGACAAAGAAATATGGCCCAAATGAAAGAACAGATCAAAACTCCAGAAAAAGAGCTAAGCAACAAGGAGTGAGCCAACCTATCTGATGCAGAGTTGACAACATTAGTAATCAGGATGCTCACAGAACTGATTGAGCTTGATTGCAAAATGAAGGAAGAAATGAAGGCTACCCAAAGTGAAATGAAGCAAAATATACAGGGAACCAAGAGTGAAGGGAAGGAAATGGAGACTCAAACCAATAATCTGGAACAAAAGGAAAAAATAAACATCCAACCAGAACAGAATGGAGAAATAAGAATTCAAACAAATGAGGAGAGGCTTAGGAACCTCTGGGACAACTTTGAACATTCCAATATCTGAATCTTAAGGGTGGCAGAAGAAGAACAAGAGCAAGAATTTGAAAACTTATTTGAACAAATGAAAAGGAAAACTTTCCTAATCTAGCAAAAGAAATAGACTTCCAGGAAATCCAGGAAGCCCAGAGAGTCCCAAAGAAATATGAAATATTAAAGTGACTTATCTAAGTAATAGAAGATCAAAAATATGAACAGTAAAATGACAACAAACTCACAACTATTAACAACTGAACCTAAAAATAAAAACTGAAAACAAAAACTAAGCAAACAACTAGAACAGGAACAGAATCACAGAAATGGACATCACACAGAGGGTTTTCAGTGGGGAGGGGAAGGGAAAGAATGGGGGTAAAGGTACAGGGAATAAGAAGCATAATTGGTAGGCATAAAATAGATGGGGAGAGGTTGATAATGGTATAGGAAAGAGAGAAGTCAAATAATTTATATATACAACCCATGGACATGAACTAAGGGGGAAGAAGCCTGGAGGGTTGGGGAATGCAGGGTAGAGAGCTATAAGAGGGAAAAATTAGGAAAACTATAATAGTGTAATCAATAAAATATACTTAAAAAGTAAAGGAGTAAAGCACAGAACACTAGGATGTACTCAAAATATAAACTATCAAAAGCAAATAGTTATGGAAAAGTGATAAGAAATCCATTTTTGTGTATTTTATATCAAAGAATTATCATTTCAGAAGGAAAATTAGCCCCCCCTTTCAAATAGTGATAAATGGAATTCTTGTGTTTTTTCAAAAATACACTAGCAATTTGCTTTGGAATGGAGACAGAACCTTTTAATCTTACTGCACAGCTTTAATACTCATGAGTAAAATAAAAAGAAATGATCACGCATTCTGCATGACACACTTTTCAAAGACAAACTACTGCAAAGAGAAAGTAGCGATCACTCTGCAGGGAACAACTGCTGAATTCCATAATACTCCAGTGTCATCAGCTTCAAATAATGTACACTTAGCCATGAAGCACAACAATAACCAGCTACTTTCAAACCATTAATCCAAGCAAAATTTAATTTTACATAAATGTCTCTATTGAGCTAATGAAAATGAACATTAGTTGCCATAATAACCCAGAGCTACTTCATAAGCATGTATTATTTTAAGCCCATTACTAAACTCATCCTCATTCTTATTAGTAAACACTGACTTATAATTTTATGTAGCATCCATTATTTTCAAAATATGCTAATACCAGTATCTGCCTAATGTTATCTGAATAAGTTTTGAATGTTCTTACTGATTCTGTTAACTTCCACACAAGATGGCAGTGTAAATACAGGGCTCTAATGTTGACCCTTTCAAATTTTAATTAAGATATCCAATTGAATGGGAAAATTGAACATTTTCTGTAGATATATTGGTCTGAAAGGCAGGTCTCTCCTGAGTTTCTCTTTGGGCAGGAAAAGCAAAGTTGGCAGTCGTTAGCACTTAATGGAATGAAAACCAGAGGAGCGGCGTTACCAATTGGTTCAGATATGTCAGGTAAGATGTGAGCCCACTGGATTTAGCAACAACAGTATTAGGAGTGACATTGCAAATAGCTTAGCAAAGTAGCAGGGGCAAAAGATAGAGGAGGGTGTTGGAGTGGAGAATTATGGCAGCAAAGGAAAGAGAATTCATTTAGCAGTGGGAAGAGGATATGGGACCAGTGGAAGGAATTTATTTTTAACTTGCTTTCTTTTGAGGACAAGAAAGATTTGAAACATCTTTAAGTGTTAACGCAGAGAGAGGACATTTGAGCTAAAGAAAAGGGGGATGTTGAATGGAGGTCCCTAAGGAAACATAAAGAGGTGGTAAGAATAGAGAGCATTGGGACGGTCATTAGGACAGAATAGCTCTCACTACTTGTGGACTAGAAAGCATAATCTCAAAATATTTAAAATAAAATTTTTGGAAGTACCAAGAAAATTTTAGAACTGTTCCCACCATTTCTAAAGAAGATTGTAAAATATGGTAACGTAGAATATTTCTATCAATTCTACTTGTAGAATTGTAAACATAGAAGATTGTAAAATATTTCTATCAGTTCTGAAGTAATCAAATAGATGAAATAAACAAGTACATGGAGAGTCTGAAAAACAGAACTAATAAATGTCACCTAAGGAGAGATGATTGACTTCTCTTCTCTTACCCCCAACTGTGTTCACAGAAAAGTATAGTATTGCTAATGTTCTTAAATTGGAGACATCGGATTCCTCTGACGTTTTTAGGTATGGTGGAAGGATAAAATAAACCCTCTTGATCTGGTCTCTCACTGGATGGCCTCATCTATACGCTCAGGGCTTTAAATACAATTTATACTTAGCAGTAGCCTCACATTTTCATCTCCAACTCCAACCTCTTTCCTGAGCTTTAGGCATCATATAGATATGACTTCTTGACATCTGCTTCGATTCTTCATAAGCATTTCAGTTTCATCTGGCTCCCATGAACTGCTGGTTGCTCCCCAAATTCTCTTCCTCCAGTACCCCTTTTTTTCACTATAATCACATTTAACCTCCATATATAAGTCAGAAACCTGGAAAACATCTTTTGATTCTTCCTCTCCTTCTTTCCACATTAAATTTGTAAGCAAGTCCTGATGTTTCTACTTTGAATATATGTGTATCAAAGCTTCTATTTCTCTCCATTTTGACTGCTACTTACCTAAAACAAATCACTTCCATTTCTCAGCTCTATTAGTATAATTTCCTTTAGTTCCCTCATTCCTTTTTTCCACACTCTAATCTATTCTCCACTTAAAAGCCTGAGGAATTTTTTGATAATGCAAATCTCTTCACATCCCACTGAATAAACTCCATTAAGGCAATACCTTTCTGTTGCATTTAAAATAAAATCCAAGTGGCTTAACATTGCCTATAGGCCCTGTGAATGGATATAAAGTTACATTACACTACTATTATCACTTACTTTACTTCCCACACTAGCTTTCAGGCCCTGAAAGGGCAGAGTTTGTTTGTTTTATTCACTATTATAAGTTGGCAGTGTCTAGCAGTGTCTGGCACATAGCAATAATAATAAATATTGAATGATTGAATAAGTAGATAGTAGATTGCTCTTAGGATAACATCTTCTCCAAGCAGTTGCAAAGCAAAGTCAGTTCCAAGGTCCTGTCAAGAAGGGCCTGTCAACAGGGCTTAGGCACTAGGGCAAAGGATCTGGCTCTCTGCTTTTGCTGCATTGGCTTGCTCATGTGCTCTGGGTTGGTGTTTCCTCATTTCTGAATATGGGACTTGAATTGGGGACAGGAATGGGAGTGCTAACTGAGAAAACATAGACTATCTTTGGCTTTATTTGTTTTTAGCTCTAAGCTACAACTAATTCAAGGAAGTTATCCACCAAGTGGCCTAGCTCACTGGGTTTCTACGTTGTGTTTAGGTCCACCCATAGAATTTTACACCTTTAGGACTCGAGCAGGCAGCAAGGAAACTGGAATATTTTAGGTGACTCAAATAACCACTGTGTAGATACAGCAGGGGAACAACTTTGGGGAACCTCGGTCCACAATGGTACAAAGGCATTTACGTGCGGCTGTGTCCTACACACTCTTTTCCTATCCCCTTCAGCCTCTCACTATATTTATAGTCTTTTTTTCATAACTCATGGTATATTAAAGAAGAGGAAAATCACACATTAATCTGAACCAATATATGTATTTAATGGTGAAAAAACGGGTTCTGCTTTCTTAAGTCCAGAGAGAACACTTATGTGAAAAAGACCAATTTTAAAACTTTAATTTTTATTTATTTAATTTTATTTATTTATTTATTTTTATTAAACTTATTGGGGTGGCATTAGTTAATAAGATTATAAAAGCCTCGAGTATACATTTCTATGATACATGATCTTTGTATCACAGGTGTGCCCACAACCCAAAGTCAAATCTCCTTGTGTCACCATGTATTTGGCCCACTTGACCCTGTACTATCCCTCCATCACCCTTCCCTCTGGTAACCACCATACCGTTGTCTGTGTCTATGAGTTTTTGCTTATTTGTTTTTCTTGTTTGTTGATTCCTTGCTTTCAGTTTTATATCCCATATATGAGTGGAGTCATACAATTCTTAACTTTTTTATTGTACTTAGCATGATATTCTCAAGGTCCTATCTACCCCCCAAATTGAAAACATTTATTAACAAAGATATGTGCGCCCCTATGCCCATTGTAGCATTATTCACAGTGACCATGACATGGAAATAGCCAAAGTGTCCTTTGATAGATGACTGGTAAAAGTGTGGCACATATACACAATGGAATACTACTCAGCCATAAGAAAAGATGAAATAAATACTGCCATTTGCGACAACATGGTTGGACCTTGAGAAAAACACCATTTTTTAAAATTCTGGTGCTATGTTTACATTCCATCCTAGCAAGGATGTGACTTCCAACGCCACTCACCATGTTAGTAGGAAATCTCAACTACATAGAGCAAAACTAAAGAAAAAGTACTTTTAACTTTGAAAAATTATTTTTGTTAAATAAAACATTCACATGTCGAATGTTTGTATATTTGTGTTCTGCTATATAATGTTTATTTTCTTGCTCTCTTTCCAATTTTCCAATACTGGAATAGGTTATTACCATTTTTTTTTTGCCCATCTCAATCATAATCTGAGGTGAAAAGCAATTAAATGTGTTAGCATAAATCACATTCACGATCCAGACACTTTCAGAATCTTTTTGTAAGAAGCAAATTCAATTAACATTATATTTTGTGCATTGCCTATGACATTACAGATTCCTTAAGGCATCATTTGAATGCCTTTATAATATTCCCTCAAAACTATAATAATTTATTAAACATTCTCCACATTGTTTACTTTAAATTGCTTCCAATTTTGTACAATTATACATAATACTGCCATGAATAACATTAACCATGAGTCTTTGTCTACATTCCTATTTATTTCCTTAGAACATATTTCTAAAAGCAGATTTACTGTGTCAATGGTCTTATTACATAATGCCAAGTGGCTTTCCAGAAAAATTGACATCCATTTAAAACCCAACTGAAAGTGTATGTCAAGAATATTACAATTCATATACTTGTGTAAGTGGGAGTTAATTTTTATCATATCATTATTCTTGATTTATCTTTATACTTTTGGAGATGATTTGTTTCTGCCCTTAAGCCTTTTTCTGTTAGTATATTGAATCTTTCTTACGTTAGTATATTGTAGGTTGTAGTAGTTCTTAGCATATTGAAGATAGTAATCATATTTTGGTCTTATTTGCTTTTTCTAGTTGTTAACTTTATGATGTTTATAATGATTACTTAATACAGAATATTTTTTCTTTTTAAAATTTAGCCAAATGTATTACTCTTTTTACTTGTGATTTCTTTTACTTATTAAAAGCACATCAAGATTTATTGTATATAACCAAAACATTTGTATAATTTTTTGCAATTTCATAAATTTATATCTAACAAATCAATCTGGAATTTCTTTTTTTGCTTTCAGTATAACATGAGGATTATATTAGGGCTCTCCAGAATCATAAAACCAATGGGAGGATATATAGAGAGGGAGAAATAGAGAGAGAAAGAGATAAAGTGAGACAGAAGCAGAATTTATTTTAAAGAATGGCTCACACAATTATGGGAGCTGGCAAATCTAAAATTTATAGGGCCAGCCAGCAGGCTGGACATTTATTCAGGTACGTGTTGTGGTCTTGAGTTCAAAATCTGCAGTGGGCTAATAGACTAGAAACTCAGGCAGAGTTTCTAAGTTGCAGTCTTGAGGCAGAATTGCTTTTTATTCCGAAAATATCAGTATTTTTTCTTAAAGTTTTTAATTGATTGCACGAGGCCCACCCACATTATAAATTAAATTGATTGTAAACATCAATCGCATTTGTACAAATGCATTCACTGCAACATCTAGATTAGTGTCTGACCAAACAACTGGGCACCAGAGTGTAGCCAAGTTAACATGTAAAGTTAACCATTATGTTTGGATCTAAATTTATTTTTATCATTATTGAAATAATTTCCAGTTACTTAGTCATTTAAAGCTACTATCTTACCATTTTTTTAATCTGCCATCTGTTAAGTTTCTAGGTGTTCTAGTACTTATTTCATATTTGTGTTATATTCCATTAACACAGTGATATTATATAATATGACACAATTATCTTATTGAACCTTAGCAACACATTTGAATATCTGATAAGCCAAGATCCTGTAATGACTCACCTCTTCCCTTACCTCCCACCAGTGGCTTCCCATTTTACTTTAAATACAATCTAAAGTCCTTACCATAAGATTTGACCCTCAATTGCCTTTCTGAACTTAATACCTATTCACAGTGGCCCACCTCAATGCCCTCCATGCCATGCACACTTCCACTTCACAGTCTTTCTCTTCCTCTTTTTCTTCTCTAGTTATCTACAGATTCTAACTCTAATTTCATTCATGTAACTTTGTCACTGAGGCCTTTCCTGACCACTGGATGTATAAGGGCACTCTTGCCAGAGAGTTAACTGTTAGCTCTCAACCTCATTCTCACACTCCATATCTTTCACTATACTTCTATAAATTGAAAGTCCCCAAACCATGCTTCTCAGACTCAGCAAGCTTACTTTGTGCTTGTTTCTCCCACTAAGAGACCACTGGTACTGTATTAGCAGGAGGGGAGTGTAAAAACCGTCCTGCTCTTGATGGCGCCCCCAGTCGTTGCAGCAGCCACAGCAACATGAGCAGCCATTACTCATCAACACAAGACAGATTCTTACAACCTACAACTCCGTGTTTTCCAGCAGTGGTGACAAAAGCTTCGGAGCATTAGCAGCAATGGCTGGAACTCCAGCAAGTATAACAGTGGGGCACTGATGCCACTTTCCAACATTTTCTTTAGAATGTGGGCTCATTGTTTCCAGCCTCGGAACGGTAGTGCCTTTTTCTTTCAGGGTAGCATTCTCCTCCCATTTTGGATCTCAGGTACAAGAAAATGGCAAGCTCCTCATCTATGTTAAGCATTCCCCTGCCCTTTTGCACTCCAGCCCAGGATTGGTAGGGCCTTCCTAATTTCAAAGCAAGATTTTTTTTTTCAGTTTTTTTCAGATTTTTTTCCTCCAGATTTTTCAAAAATTTTGTATGAATTCTCAATACTCATTCCCTCTCTATTTGAAATACTTGCAATTTATATTTTTCTGACTGTCTGTTGATCTGATATACTCCCCTGTTTCCTTGCTCAAGTGAAGAGGGCTAATTGTCTTCCAAAATTACTGCTAGTTGAGAAACTCCTTGGTTTACACTGGGCACATGACACATATGGACAAAATGTATTTCATAGACTCCCTTGTAGCTGGCTATGCACATGTGACCCTATTTAAGACAAGTGAGATATTTTTAACAGTGATGTGTACAACTAATGCTTGCTCTTCGTAAGGGAAATTCTATCTTTTTTGCTGCCTAATGGCTTAGAAATTGAAGTGAGTGGCATGACCTTGGATATGACAGTTTCCCCACCAGCCCTGGATCTCCCAACTCCGCAGTATTTTGTATGAGAAAAACAAACATACTTCACTTAAGCCAATATATTTTCAGGGCCTCTATAATAAAAAAAAATATACAAAACAATATTAGCACTGAGATGATTCTGAAACAACACCCTATATTAAATGACATTGTATTAGCAGTTATGTTGTGATTAGACATTAGAGTATGGAAAGTTGGTGATTCTTATTGTGGTATGACCAAAAATATTGAGTAAACAGTCTCTTGAAATTACTTGTGAAAAAACCAAGTGCCTAAAATTCCTGTAGCTCTAATAAAAGCTCTTAAAAGTGTTGCTATTTAGGTAAAACAAACAATCAAGCAAACAGAAAACAAACTTAGATGATAATTACACTTTCCAGGGCTTATATTGGTAAGGAAACAGAAATTTGGTCTACAGAGTGTGTGCTTGGGTTTTTTGTTTCTTTCTTTCTTTCTTTCCTGAAGCATACCTCAGGGCCTTAAATCCGTCCCAGCAGGAAATTGTTTATAAGGGATATATTATCTAAGGCATGGGAACATTTACAGCTTCCATTTCATACATGGTCATTAGCAAAAATAGACACAATGCCAGGAAAACTAAGTGTGGCAAAATGGACTAATCAAGGATACCACTGCACTGTCAGAGAGTCATGATTTCCACCCACCAGCATGACTTTGGAGCTTCAGCAATTGTGTGTTTTCAGTTATTTCTTTTTACCAAAGGCTTTCTTTTAAGGTTATTGTTCCTATTCAATCATTATATATAGGAAGCTTTTATTTTACCACCATTTTTCTGTTTCTTATCCTGGGCCATGGACACCTAAGTGTTTCCTTTATTATATTTTAAGTTCTATATACACATTTAATACATTACTGAATATATAGCACTTTTTCATTAATATATACCACGAAAACATAATGGATAGGGCTTTCAAAAATTGTAGAGATTTTAAAAGAGTCAACACTGAAGAGACTTTCTAGTTTCTTAACAGGTATATTTTTTAGAAAAATTCAACTTATATTGGGTGTATTTAGTGCTTCAAAAAACAAAGTTGGTCATACTTTTATTTATAAACTTACTTTTGTCATGCATGCTCTGTGTAAGCACTTATAAAAGTAAAAGCATCTAAACAACATATTTAAGAAGGGTTGAGATAGAGTTAAAATATGGAGCCAGAGATTATTATAAGAGTAAAATTAAACAAGGAAATGAGTGGGGAGATATGGTTTACCTACAGAATATGGAACATAAAGATTATACTGATTTTAGTTAAATCTGACTGCCACATGTGCTAACATCTGGAGAAAATGTAAACTACAGATATGTTTATATGTGTGAGTAAAAGTATGTATGTGTGTTTCTGTGTTTGTATGTTTAATGTACATGTGCAAGTCTGAGTTTTTATTTATTTGTATGCATGTGTTCACGGCTCTGCATGAACTTGAGTGTGTCGTATATGTATGTGTTTTCATTTGCTAATGGGATCCTATTTACATGTGGTTTTATTTGTATATTATATATTTCCACTTGTGCATGAGAGTGAACAGCAGGAAGTATCCTCCTAGGCATGGTTCCCTGACTTGCATGTGAGTTTCTCAAAGCTAACATATTAACATCCCATAAGGCTTCATGAAATGCTTATAATACCCACTAAGGAACCAAACCAGACAAGCTTAGACACACAGAAGAATCAAGAAAATAATACATTTTTGCAATTACTGAAATTAATACACAACTCATTATTAATTATATTGCCAGTTTTTGAGGTTTAAATAAGAGATATGCAAAATGGTTTCTAGAGAACCTAAGCCCTAATAGGATTCAAAATAACAGTCATCATCATCATCATTACTTAATTTATCAATTTAATTTGCATTGAAATTTTTAGTGAGAAAGGTGTATTGCATACTTCCCTTGTAGCAAGTCAACAAGTCTGTTTTCTGGAATTTTAGCTCACTTGCTGTCAAAAGACCTTGCTGAATGCCTTTAATTGCCTTGACTCATTCATCATAATCCACCATCTAACATGCAACTCCTTGTGAACAGAAACCTAATTTTATCCTCATAATGAATATACCTTTATCTCTCAGAGGCAAGTCCACATTATCCACAATTACATGTGATACATAAAACCTGAATACAAACCCATATTATAAACCAAAAATAAAATTAACATGTATTATAGGGTATCTAGGTACAGAAAAAGGTTGCTCACACCTGGTAGATAGAATTGCATAGGGATCTAGACCAAAGCCCCTTAATGAACAGGTAAACCAAACACAAGTAGATATTTAACTGAATCAAATATCTAAAGTAGTTAGGCTGAGAAAGACACACAGTCTATCTCATAAATACGTTCTTGTCAATGGAATGAAAATACTGAAAACTGGTGACTAAAATGTTCCTTACCCATCATTCATGTTAATACCAGAAATGACATTGTCAATATGCATGGGATTAATTTTTTTAATAATCGCCATCACCAAGAGTTACAACCTTTTTGATGTTCTCATGATTTCTAAATTGCATATGTATTTTACAGATGTACTAATAAATTTGATCATGCAGAGAATATTGTTTTTGTTTACGTATCCTTTTTCTGTTAAAGGTATCTTTGCATATCTTTGTCTGTGCAATACATATTCTTGTTTTCAGTTTAACTTATGGAGGGACACTTTAATTTCTTATTTTATAATTCTTAGAGAGTACCTCACTTTGATTTGCAGGTATGCCACATATGGCTCTGGGGTTTATGAAAGTCTTTGGTCTGTGTCTACCCTATTTCAGCCCTTGGGATGTTGAAGAGGTGTGATATAAGCATTTGTATAGTATACGAGTATGTCTGTCTCCCAGGTGGTTCTAAGGTCTTAGAGTCAGGACGTAAAAATAATCTCATTCGATTTTGAATCTCCACCATCAGTGACCCCCCTAACACATTTGGGACATTAATTAAGGGTGTACTGTCATTATTCACGGCCAATGAAAAAGTAAACATTTATTGTTGAAGTGAAGAAACTCTATATTTGGAGTAAAAAAATTGGAATGAGATTGAGGCAGGAGACAGCATAGGAAGAACTCTGAGACTGTAACACTGTTACTGGTCAGTGTCAAGCATCCTGATTGCCAGGAAACACCTGTTACCAATTCAATAGATTAAATAGTGCACCTAGGCAAGGGGAAGGAAGGAGACAGGTCTCACATACTAACTCAGCAGTCCTGAGCCTGGTCTGATAATATTGCTGGGTGTTCCAACATCATAAGAGACACTATGTTAGCAAGAAAGAAGGGAAGTCCTTGAAATTCTATGTAGCGTTTCCACTATCTGGGAAAGAAAGGCTTGAAACTGTGCTTTCATCCCAAGGCCTGAATGTTGGAGAGGGTACCTGGTACCCAAAGAAAGAGCCCGTAAAACAACTTTGGTTAATTGCCTACCTCTGGTCACTATCTGTTTTACGAGGGAGTCCCTGATGCTTACAGAAAGAGCCCATAAATAATTTTGGAAGGTGCCCCAATTTTAATTAACTGCCTCCTGTCACATATTTGTTTTACAAGATGAACAAATGGTCTGGAGTAAGATAAGGATTTGGGCTAACAGACCCCCACACATACCTAAGTTTGGGTGGTCACCTTCCCCCAAGAAAACTGGCACCACATTTACCTGTTAATCAATGTGTAACTTTTTCCCCTCCTATCCAACTATCTAAGTCCTTAGAACAAAGAACTCCCTCTCTCTCGGGGGCTCAGGGCACTATTGATGCTCTTGGCTCCCAGGCTACTGGGCGTCTGGCCACCCATCCTCAGGTCACCCGGGGGTGTGCCACATTGGTCTTCAGCCTCTCTTACTTTTGTTCCCCTGCTTTGCCTTGAAACTTGGCCTTTCACTCCCTACTTTACCCAGTCCTGTTCTCTTCCATGGGAACAGGCCACTAATAAATTGATTACATGCTAATAGATTTGCTGATCTGTAATTCTTTACATGCATCAGCAAGAAGAACCAGGTCTCTCCCGTCAACAAGGGGAACACTTCTAGAATGGCAGAGTAAATAGATTGGCAGACCCTCTCTACAGCAACTCAACAATCTAATAGATAATTATTGTTGTTTTTTAAATAATATTTTAGGTCTCTAGAAGTGTCCTATGAGGAAAGAGCAAATGGAGAAGCATTCATTTAAAAAAAGAAGACATTAAATCTCAATAGGAATTGTGAGAATCTGTGATGTTTGAGCCACAACCTGCTTCCTCTTCTCCCCTACCAGCTCCACCTTATGGGACCCACTCCAGGCATTATAGTACATGCAGATGCACCAAGGAAACAGTGCTCTCTCCCACAAGCTTCAAGCCTAGAGTTATGTTTTCAGTCTGAGAAGATCACCTTTGTTTCTCATCTCTCCTGTTCTATGCCAGAAGCTTATTTCATGCAGGTACTGCCAAGAAGGCCAAGACTGCCTCATCCAAAAGGCTGAAAATAAAAGAGAGTCAATTGCTGCTGCCCCTCCCTGCATGCTCACAGAGGAGAACTTCCACTCTGGAACAGACAAGGCCAGAAGACCAGAGTTTGCCATTCCTTCCCATGACGACATGCTCAATGGAACTGCCACTGCAGGAAAAAAATGAGCCACTGCCTCCAGTTCTGGTACAAAGGCACAGGGATTCTGCCCAAGTGGGGGAAGGAAAGCCATTTAAATGAAGAGATCCATAGCTCTGCCTGAGAGGATTGACTTCACTTGAAGCAAATGGTGGAGAACACCTTGCCTAAGGGTATTGTTAAAAGCAAGTAAAAGAAGGATGTAGCTCTGAAATGCAAGTAGATATCAACGCAGCTGGAAGTTTAACCAAGAGAACCAGGAAAAGAGCCAAAAAGAGTCTTTCTGGATTATGGTCAAATTTAGGGATTGAAAGATTTTCAACATCATCAGTCATAGATAAATTCAATCAAAATCACAATAAAATACCACTAATGCCACTGAATGGCTATAATCAAATAGGCAGAAAATAACCAGTGTTGACAAGAGTATAGAGAAATTGAAACCATTATAAATCTCTGGTATAAATATTAAATGGTAGATACACTTTAAAAAACATTTAGGCAGGTTTTCAAAATGTTAAACATAGATTTACTACATGACCAGTGAATTCTACTTTTAGATAAATGCCCAAAAGAAATGAAAAAATATATATAAAAATGTGTATGCAAATGTTCATAGCAGCATTTGTCATAATATCCAAAAAGTACAAACAATTCAAACATCCATCTATTTATTTGTGGATAAACAAAGGGTGGTGTGTGTGTGTGTATGCATATATGTACACAATTAAATAATATTTGTCAATAAAACAATGAAGTTCTGATACATGCTACAACATTGGTGAAAATTCATAACATTATGATAAGTTAAATAAGCCAATCATGCACTCACACAACGAAATACCACACATTGTATAATTACATTTCTATAAAATTAAGATCAGTGGTTGCCTCTGGTTGGGTGGATTTTGGAGTGATATAAGGAATGACTGCTAAGGGTATAGAATTTCTTTAAGAGAAATGGAAATGCCCTAAATTAACTTATGGTAATAATTATAAACTGTGAATATGCTAAAAATTTTTAATTTTATACTTTCGATGGGTGAAATATATAGTATGTGAATTCTAGCTCAATAAAGTTACCTAAAAAGAAGCAGAAATAATTGGGATAAGTTGTAGTAAGACTATCAGATAAGACAGGCCAAGGGATGTTGATTAGAATCCTGAAGCTCATTTTTCTAAGTAAAACTATAAATTAAACATATATAAATGCTATATAATTTTCTGCAAATCATCGTTGGCTCACCCAAAGAGATCTTTTGTGTCAAAAACATTTTCTTTATGAAATGAAGCTTCAGTGCCTGTTATTGGAGAAGAATTGGTGTAATCTCAAAATATACACATAAAATATTATTTATGCTTACTTACCTGTCCTCCACCATATTTATTTTTTATTTTATTGTTTGTGATAATTAAAATATATCTTTATTTTAAGGAAAAGTTTTACCTGTTATCCAATTAAAATAGCCTATTTTTGGTAAATGGACTTGCTTTATGTTACAGATAAAAATTAAACATATTATTTCATCTCCAGTAATCTTAATTTTTATCATATCTATTTTTTGAAAAAAAAATTAAGCGGTATTATTTATCTTTTACAGCAACAAAAAGGAAATAAATATTATAAAATAACTGTCATTCATTATTTAGAAAGTTGATATTTTTTAAAGATTTTATTTATTTTTAGAGAGGGGAAGGGAATAGAGAAGGGGGTAGAGAGAGGGAGAGATACATCAGTCCCTTGCCTCTCCCATGTGCCCCAACTGGGTACTGAACCCACAACCAACGCATGTGCCCTGACTGGGAATCAAACCAGGGATCTTTTGCTTTGCAGGTTGATGCCCAACCAGAAAGCGGATATTTTTTACTAGAATGCCCTATAATGCCATACAGATTTTTCTCAATAAATGTCTTCTTTTTGCTAAACCTTAGATTAACTTAATCAATTTTGTTGCACTTATCTTTCCCCTCCAATCTTTATACAGGTTGTTATTATATTTTTATTAGTATTTGAGCTCTTTCTTTTTCTATTTCAAAATTTTGATTTCTCTTTTGCTTTGTTCTTATCCAGCAAGCCTTTATCAGTCTTTCAAATGCAAAGACTATTGATTTGTCTCTTGCTATTGTCAAAGAAATTACAATCTGGAAAGTTTTAGGTATAGTATCTTTCACCTGATTTTAGCTTTGTTTGAAAAATAGAAAATTTTAAATCTTCTACCATTATATCAGACTCAAAAATTTACTAATTCTATTTATATCCTGTAATAAAATATACTCAGATATCTGCTGGCAGTGCACTCATATTTTTATCAATCCTTATAATTTTTGTACCATAATTTTATTTTTGTTTTCTCATCAACTTGTATGGGAGAACCAAAACATGACATTGTATGAACAGGTAGAAGAAGTAGGAAGTGAAGGTTAAAAATAATGTAGTTCAGCATAGAAACCCAAATCAAAAAATAAAATACGGCCAATTTTTTTCTGAGAATTTAATCCATAGGAATATGCTTCAATTTTATATTCTAAAATAATTCCTTGTAAAACTAATTATGTATGTGTGTGTCTCTCTGTATGTAGATACACATACATTTTTTGTTTTGAAGATAAATTAATTTATCAAATAATTATAAAATCTTATGCCTGAGCTGCCAACATACCCACACGCACACACACATACACAAGTTTGGTCTCTCTGTTTATCTTCACAAAAGCAAAAATTCAACTGAAAAACAAGACAAGCTGCCTCTTTCTCTGAGGTACTAGCAACATCTCACGAGATTGTTGTTCTAGTGATTCTATTTAGTCAGTATCTCTTGACAGATTAAAATGAAAGTATGAAAGTGAAATACAGTACATTGAATTGGACTTGAAAATGCTGCAACTCATAATCATAAATACAGAGTAATTTCTACTACATTGAGTAATAAAACCTATATGTTTCTTCATGTAATCTAACAAGTGAGGGTCCCAGCCCTTATATAAGCACAATGCTTATGATTTAGAAAGCAGTTTGTAATTTGGATGTTAATTAGGCTTTTTGCTATTTTTAATTTAACCCCCATTCCCTGTAGCAAAACAGCAAGTAGATAGCCTCCTGAAAGCCACTCTTTGTTCTCATATTTTCTATATCTTTGGGGGAGGACAAAGAAAGGGTAGTCTTTGCTTCTTTTTTTAATAGTTCATTTTTATTGTATTTTTTCCTGTTATCCTCCCTGTACCTTTACCACCTCCACCTGCCCACCTGTCCCGACCCCCCACAACCACCTCACTGTTGTCCATGTCCATGAGCTATTTTTCTTTTTTGCTTGATCCCTCCGTTCCCCCAACCTTCCCGCCCCCAGCTGTCACCCTGCTGTCCATCTGTGAGTGTGTCTCTATTTTGTTTGTTAGTTCAGTTTGGTGATTGGATTCCACATATGAGTGAATGTAAAGTACTTTTGTCATTATTCTTTCCACTATCAATTTTTAGAACGGTGACATTTTAAGTGCTCTGATATACATGCAAAACAAAATTGCTTGAATTAAAATACACATCTTGGTAAATTTTAAAAGAAGAAAATGCTCCATTATCAGAAGGTCATTTGGACGTGCTTATAAATTAATAGCTCTGTGTTGTCATTAGAATAAAAATGTACTTAAAATGACCTCTAAAATATATTTTTATCCTTAAAGAAGGATAACAATAGATGCAGAAAGAAACATTTATTGGAAGTGGATACTCTGTTTTTAGTCATTCATTGTTAGGCCATTTCACATTTAAATCACATAGCTCTTTTGTGCCTCAATATCATAGCATTCAACTCTCCCCCTTGGTTTTAGAACAAACACATAGTCATTAAACTTCAAATACTTACCATTAGGACCAAAAGATTGGCATACAAATATTCCAGCTACAGTCTCTTAAGTTGAGGATCACTACATTTATTTTTTTATATTTATTTATTTATTTTTGGAGAGAAGGGAAGGGAGGGAGGAAGAAAGGGAGAGAAACATCAATGTGTGGTTGCCTCTCATCTGGCCCCCACAAAGGACCTGGCCTGCAACCCAGACATGTATCCTGACTGGGAATCAAACCTGTGACCCTTTGCTTTGCAGGTCTGTGCTCAATCCATTGAGCTACACAAGCCAGGGCAGATCACTACATATAAATGCCTTAACCAAACTAAATACAGAAACATCATAAAACTCCTCAGCAGTTATTAGCCTAATTTTCAATTATTTTTAAAAAATTAATTTCTTAGATTGCTTACAAATATTAATAAATTATGTTTTTCATCATCAAGTGAAAGAAGTCAATCAGATTCATAAACTAGACTTTTCCAACACAGGAATTTTTTTCTATTCCTCCTTAATTCTCCTGAGTGATTATTAAGGTGTTCTGTGTATTGTGTAAACATAAAAAAATGCCTGCTGAACAAATAAATGTGTTCATATAGGTGACATCAAAAAAAGAATTCATTTAACGCATACTGTAACTGTAATTTCTACTTGTTACTTTTAAACCATCTCTACTTTTTTATAATTTGGAGCCAGATTTAAAACAGGAAACATAATTATATAAATGAATGTCATCATTTGAAAGTTGAAATTTACTTGAATTACAAAATAATAATTTTTTTCAACTTACTGTTGATTTTTTCATCCACTCATATAAAAATGTAGAGGGACCTGCATCACAAAATAATAATTGTAATCAAATTGTTTAATAATAAATGTTTAGTTATTAGTTATAAATGTTTAGTAATCAAAATCATGTGATAATATAAACTTTAACATTAGCAAATGTTCAAAAACAGAGTAATATATGCAATAAAAGTCTCATTTTAAAAACAGTAGAGAAGAGATGGATTATTTTATAACTCTGTTGACTGTTCAGAGAAATAATGATACAACACATTAAATTATGTGCCTATATTAATAATTAAATGTAAACCATATTTTATTAACTTAGTCTTTGCCAAAGGCATGCATTTGGGAACAAAGGAAAGATTTAAATCATGAACTCACAGTCGTCTACCCTAGAAATGTCTCTAAATATAACAACAAAAATTTTTGAATCCAAAATTTCTGAATATTTACCTTCTACCAGCCTAAGGAAAGTATTTTATAATATGTATAAGAAAGAATTCATTAATTAAAAAGTAACACTATTACATAATATTTACAATGTTTATCTTTAAAGCAAGTATAAATGAAAAACAAAAAGAAAATGTGGCAAATAAAGTATGATAGATGAAAGCCTGATGCCCCTAATAATGTTTTCTTATGTGTCAATTTTAAAAGTAGGCACCCCTCCAAAAATGGGCAAAAGTTGTCAAAGGACAATCACCAAAGAACAATAAATGGCCAATTAACATAAAAAGGAATGAGAAAACTCAAAAGTGACCAAAAGTTCAATCAAGGAAATGTGCACTAAAATGCAAAGGTGTCTATTTTTCTCCTTTGAAATTGGCAAAGACACGCACAGAAAGTTCTTGCCCCTGCACACACATGCACGCACATGCACACACAGGTGGCACACACATGAGCCAGTTCCTGTGACTAGCAATCCAGGGAAATAAATTCTCTCTTTGTGGTACCAGCTTTCTAATTTCTCTAATTAGCCATTCTACTTCTGTACTGAGCCAGAAAAGGGACTCACAATATACATGGAAAACTGATGTTTTGATCAGTTTATAAAGTACGATCCCCTTTTTCTAAAATATGTTTGTATGTATCTACTTGTCTGTGAATGAAGACGTTAACATATTTGTGGTGGATATATTTGAATTTGACATTATAGGTAGCAATTTCTTATTCTTTCATATTTCAGAAGTTTATAGCATAAGAATTTATTATTTTGTAATGAGGGTGAATTTCAGTTTTCAAATGATGGCATTCCTTTATAGAATGATGTTTCCTCTTTTAAATCTGGTTCCAAATTATAAAAAAAATATAGTTGGAGAAATAGAAAATGTATGTCTGTATGTGTTTATTTTTGTTGGTTTCATTTCATTGTTTGCACAATAGGACAATCATTTAAAGGAAAAACCTTAGATTTACCATAGTTCATTCTTCCATTTAGTGTAAAATATCTAATTATTTATTTATGACTAAACTCAAATCACATTTAAAATATAAAAGTTAAAGTAAATATTGTTGTGTGCTCTGAATAATATTCTCTAAGACACACACACACATATATTTTTTTATTTTTATTTCACAACTGAAATAAAAGTCTCAATTCCATAGAAATTATCCATATTCTACATTTAATCCTCCATTCACTTAACACTGAAAATCAGGAATTGTCATTTTTCTAAAAGTGATCACAATAGAATCTAGGTCCATCCTATAATTAAATAGTATATTTCCACTAAAAGTGTGATTTTAAGTGTGACTCATTTATACCAAGAACAATATTTTCATTCTGATAATAGAATAAAATGTTTGAGATGAACCTACACTGCAAATATGTGTTGTCGTATATCTACATTAGTATATCTGTTCTCACAAATTCCACACTCCAGGGCCTCTCTACTAACCTCCTGATATCAGGCCTTTGAATCACTCTGACTAATTGTGAGGGATATACACAAGTACCCACGGGGATTGTGGACTTTCTCCTGATCAGATACTTTGCATGCATGAGTAATCAAGCCTTAGCTCACATGGATCCAAAAGTGTAAGCCTGCAGAGACGTAGCCATTGTGAGATCCAGTGTCATCTTAGAGAAAATACTGAGCTTCATAGGAGATTTCAAAGTAAGCTGCAAGGTTCAGAGACTCGGAAGAAGAAGCCATCTGATGAATCACACTGGGCTAGTTATTTCCATAAGACTTGATGATGTTTGAACTGACAGACTTGACACATACTAGCCAAGTGCACTTGTGAAAGAAACAAGGTTAGCGGTAGCAGCTGAGCTGAAAACCACATCTGACAAATGGGGGAGTAGAAAGTATAGGTCATATTATTTATCTTTCCCAAGAACACAGTTGCTATATATCCTGGAGAAGTAATTTAATTTTTCCAGAAACAGATTTTTAAGAATCATAACTCAAATATTTTATTATTGTGTGCCAATTAATTATCATTTCTGCCCTGTTTTGTGTTAGTTTTATTTTTGAAGTCAAAAGATTGATGCTTCATTGCAATAAAATAAAACAAGAGAACAATGGTTTGAAAACTAAGAATTTCATTTCAAAATTGTGTCATAATATGTGATTGTGTTTACTTCAAATGTGTTAAATGCCCTGGCTTAGTGGATCAAAGTGGCCATATATTGTGAACTGCCCTTGGATCTGTGTAGTTAAAGTTTATAACTTCCCTTCCTCAGTTTTATATAATGCAGGATAATAATTTTGACTAGAAAATAATGGGTGGTAGGCAAAGAGGAGAAAAATTTCCACTTCGGCAACCTGCAGAGGAATCACACAGCTTAACTTCAGAGCAGAATATTCAAGCTGGAAAAACATATACCCAAAGGTGCAGTAATGAGATGTTTAAGTATGTTAGCCCTACATTGTCCCTTTATATATTTTTTATAAGCACTGCATAATGTTTGCTCTCCGGTGGGACTGCCTCAGACAGTGGTTTTCACTGGGACAGGTCATAAATACTCTCCTGCTACTCTATGCTTTACTGGGGTTGAGGGTAATTGTGTGAAGCTTAAAAATATATTGGTAGCATGACCCCCACGCCCCCATTAGCTGAACATGGAAAGAAAGTCATGAGCATAGAAAGTTTCCATTTTATTTGAGGGTCACAAAGGACAAAAAGGAACAACGCAGAGCCCCTTGGCATATAAGATGATCTAAAAATTATTTCATAGAACTGGGAAAGGGCTGTGGCTGTGAGAGGGAAGAAAGCTCCCTTTGACTCTTCTGTACAGCTGATTAGCACCTGGGCAAAAATTCTTCATATTTGCTCTGAGATATATTTTAATGCAAAGATGGGCAGAAAGTTCATCAAACAGACTCTTGTATACCCCAGGTAACCCAAATCATATTATTATAATTTTCAAATAGAAGTTAAGTAGTGTTGGCATCTCAGACAAAATTGCTTTAGTCAGTAAAGATGTGTGGGAGTAGGAAAGATGCGGTTTCATTTTTTAACCTCAATAGAGTTATTTCAACCAGGAGATGAGATCAATCACTCAGTTCCCCAAAGCATAGGCCCTGAGCACAAGACACAATGTATCCCTTTTATATAATGAAATATACCTGCATTATGACATACCAGATGCTAAAGGGTGAGTCAGAAAAATGGTTACATTTTAAACCATTTTACAGTATTTTCTTTCTTGAGGCATGCTACACTTAGGTGGCTTTCATGTGCCCACAAAGTTTTCTGTGGCTTCTTCTACTCATATATACACATTGAGTGGATTTTACACCCATAATTCTTTCAATGTTGCAAAATATCATTCTCAGCAAGAAAGTACTCTTCAGTATGTAAATATGTTTACTAATCCCACAGTTCCCTGTATTTTAAATGTATTTATCTAGATTTTTAAGACAGCATTTAAAAATTTAAATATATTTGACTAAAAATATAATATTGTGCAATATCATATCTTATTCAAACTTGATATTTCAATTTCATTAATTTAATTTTTCATTTGTCACCAAATACTAGGTGGCTAGCAAAATGTCTTAAAGAAATTTTGGTGGGAAAATTATCCTATTATGAGGTGAGATATTTAAACTCTTGTCCACAGCCACTGCAATTACCTGACCCTGTGAAATTCTCTACATGTATTAAGATCTTTTGATTAACCCTCAAGGGGATCTTTAATGCTCAAAAAGCCAACAAATGCTGAAAGAAGAAGCTAATAAACAAACCTTCACAGTGCTGAAAGATTTAACAATGCCATCTAATAACAGTATAGAGAAAAATAACTTAAAAATCAGAAAACTTACCATATATGTTACAGATTTTATTTTTCTATAGACAAATATATCTATGTCTATAGATAGAAAATCAGTAGAATTTTTCTGCTGGTAACTACTTTATTGTGATAGTTGTGTGTCTTAGTGTACTAATATCTGAGAAGGTCAATTTTATACACATAATTTTGATTACAGTACTAACATTTGATTTCTAAATTTTTCTCTCAATAGGGAAATCTGTTGAGTGATTATCTGAAGAAGCTACTGCTTGTAAAGAAAACAGTGAAATGGAACCCAATTCTACTATAAAAAATGACAGTGGGGATAAGAAATTACTATTCTCACAATAAATAAGATGGATTGACTTACAAACACAAGGAACTGTGAACCAGGAGAATACACAGAGAGTGGAAGGAAAAGCAGATTTTATCTTCAAAGAATGTGATGGCATGAAATTCTAAGCACGTATCTCAGATTCTTGTACCTATTACATACTCTTTAAAGTTTGGCCCCAGTGAGGAATTAATTGGAAGGCTCATTGAAGGGAATTCAAGGACAAGGATTACAGTGCCCCATCCTTCACTGTTTTATGCATCTGCTTGATTCTCTGCTACCACCATTTCCTTCTTCCTTTATGTAGCTCCCTTGATTACTCTCCACCGAGTCAGCCATCAGCCAGGAAATGAGGGCATCTTTCTTTGGTCTCAAATTCAAAAATCTCTGCAAAAATCTGTTACTGGTCCAGTTTTAGGTCCGCTTTCCTGCATTCCCCTTCCCCAGCCAATCTCAGTGCCATGTTGGTGGGGTTTTGTACTGAGATAACACTTAATTAAATTGACCACATGGTAAGAATGCTTATCTCCCAGAAGAAAGCATATACTACGACCCTGGTAACTAAGCACTACTTGTCTAAAATATTTCCTTGAAGTATAAAGTTGAATGACATACATAAACCACCTGGCATGCTGTTTGGTATAGGACAGAAATTGAGTCAACTTCTACACAGATTCTATAACTTGAGGGAAAATTAGATATTCACATGCAAAGGAATGAAAGTGGATTAAAGATATACATTTAAGATTTGAAATATAAAAATCTTAGATGATAGGGAAAAATTCGTGACATTGGATTTGGCATTGATTTCTTGGCACCAAAAGCACAGCCACCACAGCAAAAATAGACAAATGGAATTCTATCAAACTTTAAAAGTTCTGAACAGCAAAGCAAATGATCAACAGTGAAAAGAAAAGTGGAATGAGAGAAAATATTTGCAAGCTATATATCTGATAAATGATTAATATCCAGAATGCATAAATAATTCCTACCACTCAATAATAAAAAATGCAATTAAAAAATGGGCAAAGGACTTGTCAACTGAAAGTCATCAATGCCAGTTCAGCATAAACAGGAGTTGCCAGTTTGAGAAGTGATGAGGAGGAGTGACTTTATTCTGTGCAAACAGCTCAGTTGTGAATCAGCTTGTCTGTGGAACAGCTAAATTGTGATATAGTGCAGCTGTGGAACAGCATGGCCATGAAATAGCCCAAGCAAGGGGCCTGGGCAAGGTGGATCCCATATTACAGTTCCAGGGTCACAGCTCGGCTCCAGTGAGACAGCTCTCCTTGGGGGAAGAGTCTTTGATGGAAACTGAAAGTGTGCTCCACTGAAACACACTGATTTTTAGAGAGATCAGTTCCCACCAGAGAGCTGGTCCCCTATTGGGACAGTGAGGACACCAAATCATCACAGTTTCATTGATCCAAAAAGTACTATCCCGATTGGTCAGGATGAAGCCACTCTGGCCAGGAAAGATGCAAATGAGGATAAAGCAGCACGGCTCAGACTGGACAGGGAAAGTCTCTGTGATACTGATGTATTTATGCTCCTGGGAGCTCCTTTATAAGGGTCAGCTCGCAGGAAAGGAACACGGTTCAGGAGGCAGGCCACTCAGTGCAGCTTTTCCCTGAGGCACAGGGAGCATGAGCCGCCCCTGGTTAGCAAGGACTACAGACTCTGTTCATAAATTTGAGTCCAGTTAACCAAGAGGAGAACTTTTGGGCAGGTATATTCTTCCATGGATTAATAGACTTTGAGTAGACATTTCTCCAAAGATAAACAAATATCCAACAAGCATGTGAATAGGTGCTGATCATCACTGATCATTAGGCTATTACAAATCAAGATACGATGAGATCCCACCTTACATCTATTACGAGAGCTACAATGTTTAAAAAAAGGTGCCATTGGCAGGAGTGCAAAATCCGTTCAGCCAATATACAAAACATCATGAAGTTTCTCCCAACAATTCAAAATAAAATTATCATGTGATCCAGCAATTTTGCTTCTGGATATATATCCAAAATAACTGAAAACAGAATCTCAAAGAGAAACAGGCTGGGGCAAAGTATGTTTACAGTTGTTTGTATGGGAAATAATAGAATAATTAATAAATAATAATACAAGCATTAATAAGTTGCTCTGGGTTTCATGTACTCAAAACTGTAAACTTACTTCAGCCTCATTCTGTATTTGCACACATGTGTTCATTGCAACATTCTTCCCAATAGACAAGAGGGTGGAGTTGACCCAAATATCCAACAGAAGAATGGATAAAGAGAATGTGCTATATGCAAAAAATGAAATAATATTCACAAAAAGAATGAAATCACAACACACAAGGACTGTCCAGAAAATATCCAAGTGTTACAGATGGGGAGAGAGAGACCCAAGTCAGGAGGTCCCCTCCCCTGCCTCAGTCCTGGTCTTGCCCACAAGAGAATAATTCAAAGAAGAGGCAAACACTTGAGATAGCAAGGTTATTTATGAAACACACATGAGCACACAACTGCAAGCAGCACCCAGTTAGTCTAAAAGTTCAATTTATAGAAAGAATAAAGTTGTTAGTGAGTTTGTTAGTAAGTAGTAAGTTTGTTTTATACACTTGGACTGAGGCTACAAGTGGGTACTTAGCTAATCTAAGTATGCTGACTATTGGGGTTAAGGGGTTTTACACCTTAGTCAGTTTCTAGGTTCCCCCTATTTCTCCCCCTTCTAATTTTTGGGAATAATGTACAGCTATAAAGGCTTTATTTTTTTCAGTTAGAAAGTGCTCTTTGTCCTAGTAAAATTGTTACAGAGGCCCACTTCCCCAGCATGGGCCCCCTCTTCCTCCTGTGCGGTTCCTGCTTGTGACGTTCAGAACACCCAGCATCTTAGATCATTACAGAAACCTCTTTTCTAAACACTGACTCAAGGACTCTCTCCTCCTGCGATATTTTGCTTCTGATGCTCTGGACACCTGGTACTCTTTTCAAACCTTTTACCAAACAGCTCAGGACTGCTGAGTTAATTGGTGAGACGTGACTTCCTTTTGCTTCTAGCCTCCTGTGTTATTTGCTAGATTGTAATGGTGAGGGCCTTGCCCTTATTTCCTCTCTGGCTGCTCATTCCTAGCTGCTACCTAAAACAACTATTGTTAATGTAATAAGAATGATTTGTGTGACATTGATTTAACCTGGCAGCCAAGAACAGTGGACTGGAATGAACATGTGTGAACAACGATGACTTCACTGTACTACTCAGTGGGGTGGTAGATGCCATTGAATGAACATGTGATGTGTACTGTGTGGCTGTCCGATTCAAACTGACTGAGCGAGAAGAGCAAGGAATTTGCATCAACTTTTATTAAGTTTGAACATTTCTCCGTGGAAACTATATGGATGATTCAGAAGGCCACAGCTACAGGCAACTGGTGATTGGCAGCTCCATCACAACAATGTACCTGTTCATGCATCACGTCTTATGTAGGTTTGTTTGGTGAAACTTCAAATCACCCAGGTGATTCAGCCCTGCTACAGCCCAGATTTGGTGCCCTGCAACTTCTGCCTTTTCCCAAAACTAAAATCATCTTTCAAACAGAAAAGATTTCAGACCTTTGATAAGAGTCAGGAAAATATGATGAGACAGCTGATGGTGATTGGGAGAACTGTGTGAGGCCCCAAGGTGCTTATTTTAAAGAGGACTGAAGCATCATTGTCTATGTACAATGTTTCTTGTATCTTCTTCAACAAATGTCTATATTTTTCCATATTGCATGGCTGGATACTTTCTGGACAAACCTCATTGTATACCAAAACATAAATGAACTTTGAGGACATACTAAGTGAAATAAATGAATCACAAAAATATAAATAATGCATGATTTTACTAATATGTAGTATCTTAAATAGTCAAACTCAAACAGAAATTAGAATGGTAGTTGCTAGTAGCTGGGGGATGGGAGAAAAGAAAATTATTATTTATTAGGTACTAAGTTTAAGATTTGCAAGAAAAAATTCTAGTGATTCCACAGGCATAATATATTTAATGTAACTATTTTGGAACTCCAGAGTCTATTTATGGCTTGGAACTTCTAGAAGAAGAATTGGGAGGTGACCTGTGTTCATTTTAGTCAATTTTAGCTCTAAGCACAGTAGCCACTAGCTATCTGGGGAAGCAGCCCTTCCAGATTCCTACAGCAGCCCGTGCACAGCTTGTGGAAGTCAGAGTGGGCCTTCCTCCAAACATCAGGATCTGTGCTATGATTGCTGGCTGTACCTTCCAATTACGGACACACAGACGGAGCTGGGCAGACATTGTTGCAACCCTCACAATCATTGTCACAACTCCTTCCTCTCTGGCTGAAGCAACTTTCAGGTATTTAAAGGGCTGGCACTTTTCTGTTTCTATTTTTGTTTTTGTCTTTCTCTCTTCTTCCCCTTTTAGGAGGTAGGTATATAAGGACTAGGACATTCACAAGCAACTACACATGTGGAAGAATTTAGAAAATCAACATGCATTCCTAGAGAAAGTCACAGGCTCAGAAAAAGTCCTGAGAAAAGATTAGGTTTATAGTTCAAACTGATCTTTGCAGAAACATCATACAAAATCAAAGAAATGTACAATAAAAAAAAAAAACACATACCTGGAGAATGGAAATTATTAGATTACCAGAGTTGCTTCATTATAAGATTAAAATGTCCTGTTTTCAGCAAATAAATCACAAGGCATACAAAGAATTAAGGTATGTCCCATTCAGAGAAAATAGAAATCAACAGAATCTGTCCTTTAGAAATGTCAGTTGGTAGACTTACTAGACTAACACTTGAGATCAACTGGCTTATAGATGCTCACATGGAAATCAACAGAACCAAGAAGAAAATCTAGAGATGAAAAAATACAATAAATGAAATGAAAAATCCATTAGAGATTCAGTAGCAGATTTGAAGCAGCAGAAAAAAAGAACCAGCAAAGATAACAATAGAACAATAGATATTGTTGAGTCTAAGGAACAGGAAGAAAAACAATTGAAGTAAACAGAACCTAAGAGAGCAGTAGTGCACCATTGAGTGGACCAACATCACACTGTGGGACACCCACAAGACAGCGATTAGAGCAGAGATGTTATTGGAAGAAATAATGGCTGAACATGGTTCAAGTTTGATAAAAGACATGAATGTAAACATATTAAATATTCAGCAAACTTCAAACAGTATGAACTTAAAGAGATCCGCACCAAGGCATATTAACATTCACACTGTTGGATGACAAAGAAAGAATCTTGAAAACAGTAAGAAAAAAGCGATGTGTCACATGTAAGGATTCCCCAGTAAGATCATGAAAAGATTTCTCATCAAAATCTTTGGAAGCCAGAAGGCAGTGAGCTGACAAATTCAAAATGATGAAGGAAAAATACTGTCAACTGAGAATATATGTCCAGAAAAAGTGCCCTTCAAAAATGAGGGAGAAAGTAAGACATACTTAGACAAACACAAAAGCCGGAAAAGTTTTTTACCACTAGACCTTCTCTGAAAGAAATGCTAAAGGCAACTTTCTAGGTCAAAATAAAAGGCTACTAGATAGTCACTTAAAGTTGTATGAACAAATAAAGATCTCTGATATAGGTAAATACATAGATAATTATAATAGCTAATTTGATTATAACTTTGATTTGTAACCCCCCCTTTTTTCTACATGATTTAAGAGATGATGCATAAAAACACAACTAGTCTTGGCACACAAACTATAGAGATGCAATTTTGTGACATCAGTAACTGAAAGGGGTGGTGATAGAACTATATAGAAGCAGAGCCTCTTTATGACATTGATGTTAACTTGGCATAAATTCAAATTAGAGTATTATAACTTCTAGATATTGTAACTTCACAATATTAAATGTAATCTCACTAACAAAAAAAAAGCTATAGAATATGTACAAAAGGAAATGAGAAGGGAATTATTGTGGTTTGCCACCAAAAAGCCAACTAAATCCAAAAGAAAAGGATAATGCAGGAAATGGAGGGGGAGCTATTGGGCATATAGAAACGAATGGTAAAATGAAAGAACAGTGTTTCTCCTTACCAGTCATTACTCTAATGTAAATGGATTAAACTCTGTGAACATTAACACAGAGACTAACAAAATAAATTAAAACAAAAATCATGATCCAGCTCTGTGTACAAAAGAGTCAGACTAGATCTAAGGACATGCATAGATTGAACCTAAATGGAATGAAAAAGCTATTCTATGCATATAGCAGCCAAAAGGGAGTAGAGATGATTATATTAATTTAAAAAAATATGGACCTTAAAATGAAAAAGTTTAAAGAGACAAAGAAAACAACCCTGGAAAGTAGATATAATCTCTTACAGAAGAGAAAACAGGGGTAAAAATTGAGCTGAAGATAAAGAGAAGAGTATCAGAGATTAAAACCAAGCAAACAAGCAGCCAAACATGCAGCCAAGACCAAAACGATCTGTGGCAGGCAGGCGCCTGAGGGGCTGCAGGTGTGAGAGGAGGACATGGAAACGCCCTGGCAGCTCCCAGGTGTTTGCTGCTGGTCTGTTTTTGAACAAAAGCACCCTCCTCTCCTACAGTCACAAATCTCCAGTGATTTTTCCCAGGTTTAGGATTAAGATTGCTTGAATTCAAATCTGGCCCCAAAGAAAACTAATTGCGTGACCGTGG
Organism: Anoura caudifer; assembly: GCA_004027475.1. Taxonomy (NCBI): domain Eukaryota; kingdom Metazoa; phylum Chordata; class Mammalia; order Chiroptera; family Phyllostomidae; genus Anoura; species Anoura caudifer. The sequence continues at coordinate 89,104 of PVKU01004192.1, forward strand.
GCAAGTAATTTACTTGTCTGTGCCTCAGTGTTCTCATATAAAATGGGAATAATAACTTCATTATGATTATTATTTCATAATAAAATATATAAAAAACTTAGTATGGCCCTGGCTGGTGTAGCTCAGTGGATTGAGCGCGGGCCTGCGAACCAAAGGATCACAATTTGATTCCCAGTCAGGGCACATGCCTGGGTTGCAGGCCAGTTCCCCGCAGGGGACGCATGAGAGGCAACCACCCATTGATATTTCTCTCCCTCTCTCCTTCCCTTCCCCTCTAAATATAAAATAAATTAAAATAAAAACTTAGTGTGATACTTGCCTTGTGATAGGCTCTTAGTAAATACTAGTATTATTATTTTATTCGTATTTAGCGATGGGAGGTGAAGTAGAGTTAAGGTCAGTCATTTCAGTTAGGGGTTAATTTGTAGCTCTTTCCTATTGAATCAATTTTCTAACTTTCCCTGAGTTTCAACTTCCTTACAAGTTAAATGGAGCTATTACCTACTTTTTGTAATTGTTATAAAGATTAATTGTAAAAGTATTTGTAGGCTCTTGACAGGAAATAGGTACTCAATAAATAAAATCAGTAAAAATTTATTTTTAAACATAAGTTTACTTACATATTTCAGCTTTGTCTTTATGGAGGTATGTTTATTAAGGAAGAAAACTAGAATATATTTTAACAGTAAGATGATTTGTAACTTTTTAGATTTTTAGACATTTAAATATTTATAGTCTTACCCTAAGCCTCTCAATGTTCATGGGTAGCTGGGGGTCTTTGTTAAAATCATTTTACTGATTTGGAAGTAATATTTAATTGTTAGCTGTTAAAAGAAAAAAAAAGATATTTAACTAGACCCGTGGTTCTCAACATTTACCGCGTATAAACCCACTGGATAGCTTTAAGAAAATACCTATGTCTGGGCCTTACCTCTCTCATGTTTCAGGACTCTAATTTTATCAGGTCAACATATGTTCTGGGATTGGTATTTCTGTTTTAACTCTACAGGGTTATGGATTATCGGGCTATAAACCCACTTATGGGTCCCAAACATTAGCAGGCAGCAGTGTCACCTGGGAGGCAGGCTATTAAAACACACATGGCTGGTTCCTGTCCTAACAGCTGTGTTATTCTCTAGGTCTGAGGCGAGGCCCAAGAAGTCACATTTCTAACATGTTTCCAGGTGTGCTTATGCTAATGGTCTGGGGACCATAAATTGAAGACCACAGAACTGAGTCAATAATACTTAAACTTTTTAAAGTGATGGCACTTTTTCAATCATTAGGAATGTTACTGACTTTCGAGACCCCCCGAAATATATATATATAATGATCCCCCTCTTATGTATAGTTTCTCTTCCTGCAGTTTCAGATACCTTCTGTCAACTTCAGTCTAAATATATTAGATGGAAAATTCCAGAAATAAACAATTCATGAGTTTTAAATAGTCCACTGAGTAGCATGATGAAATCTTGAGGGACCTACTCCCTCAGCCTGGGATGTGAATTATCCCTTTGTCTGGCATCTCCAGGCTATAAATACACTCACCACCCACCAGTTAAGGTGTTACGAGGCTTTAGTTCAAGTAACCCTTATTTTTACTCAATAATGGTTTAAAGCATAAGAGTATCTATGCTGGCAATTTGGATACGCCAAAGCTGTAAAGTGGTTCCTGTAAGTGAAAAGGTGAAAGTTATTAACTTAATCAAGAAAGAAAAAAGAATTGTATGCTGAGGTTGCGGAGATATAAGGTAAGAAAGAATCTTCTATCCATGAAATTGTGAAGAAAGAAAAAGAAATGCGTGCTAGGTTTGCTGTTACACCTCAAACTGCAAAAGTTATGGCCACAGTGTGAGATAATTGCTTAGCGATGATGGAAAAGCCATTAAACTTTATCATAAATATGTATCTGTAGGAAAAAAGCATAGCATATATAGGATTCAGTACTGTCTATGATTTTAGGCATTCACTGGGGGTCTTGGATCATATTCCCCACAGATAAGGTAACTACAGCACACTCAATATTACACAAAAGTTGCAGATTACAGAAATTGACTCAATCTCATCCACTGAACTTCTGGTTGTTCAAATATTTGAGGTTGCAAACCTTGATTAAAAGATTTTCTGATATCAATATCCATTATTTTAGGTCAAAGATCCAATGTCCTAATTAGTCTTTGGAAAACAATGCAGCTTTATTGTGAGTCAAAAATTAAAGTATTAGATGATCATTAATTAAATTATGTTAAAAACTGATGTACTTTTTGAAATACACAAAATATTATTGAAGTCTTAAATTAAAAATTAACGTGGCTGTCAAATGGTTGTTTTTTCACATTTACATATATTTTGTATTTTAACATGTATATTAGACATAATACTGTGATAAGTAAATTAATAATTGTCTTCAATTTTCTCTAATAAAACCCTAAACATTTAGTAGATATCTTTATAATTATTCCACACTTTAGCATTTTATTTATTTTTAATTTAGTTAGTAATTTTTATTGAGAGTCTGTCAGTTCAAGGCACTGTACTTGGGGCCATGTGAGCACAGTGAAATAAATAGACATAGTTTTGGTAATCAGGGTATTTAATTTGTGCATGATTTCTGGCATAAGAAGTTTTTTTTTTGCATTTACAAACTATTTTCAGTATGTTTTTAAACTTGTACCAATAACATAAATTTAGACTTTTAAACATTTCAAAAGACTTATCTATTACTACATATTTTCGATATTAGTAGTAAATAAATTTAGAACAAGTTAGTACTAGATGGTAACTGTTCAGTAAACAAGGCACACAGGAAGTAGACAGATACTACAAATACTTGTGATATATTTTGGACACCAATGCTTTATAAATGTTATGTTGAATTCTCTGCTGAGAAATACCTTTTAGTTTATAAACTCTAATTTTGTGGGTACTGGAATGTATTCAACATAGCATTAGAAATACAATGTGATAACAGATTTCAAGATAATTTGATCTTTGAAGAGGAGTCTCCGTAGTAAGGTTTAGTATGTTCGGCAAAACGTAATTGCTTGGATAAAGAGAGGCACCTGCTGATGTAGCGTTAATTAGATAGTCATGTTCTACGTGTCACTGCTAGCTGCACTTCATAGAGCAGAAGAAATTACTGCTTTTGAGCTTGATAAATGATTCTTTATTCATTTAGCTTTTAATTTCTAGTCCTGATTTGCAATCGTTATCTTGTGTATTTATATTCCTTGTATTATATTATTGTAGTTATTATTTAACTTTATGAGGAACAAAAGATTCATTTCATGTCAGCTTCATATATTGTTTTGGTTGAATTTAGTTGAGTCATTCAAAAGCATGCTGAAGATCATAAAAAGCATTGTCAGAAATGCAAATACTAGGTTAATATCTTGTTTTCATTTAATTATTGCTGTTCTGCTAACCTTGTGTAAAACAGACTCACAGTTAATTTTCTGAACCTTGAAGAATGCCAAGACTATAATATGGTGATAATTTACTTTACATTTTTATTTAATTATTTAATATTATTGTATAAATGAATGAGTGAATGAATGAACACTTTAAGGACAAATGTAAATTTAAAAATTCATCCTTTCGTAATGAGAGAAAAATCTCCCTTCCCTCCATTTCCCAGAGCGTTTACCGGTAGAAAACTTACACTATAATTATAAGTACCTTCTCACCTCTTCAAAATGTTTACAAATTCTTTTGAAGAATAGATGGGCCTTTTGTCAGCTGGCCTTTTGTCAGCTTTAAAACTAGAAAAGTCTTTCTAGAGTACCTGGGCAGCCTCCCTCTGAAATGTTAAACATCAAGGGGTAGGGCAACCCTGACTCCCCGCTTCAGTGACTGGGTAGGAGCCTCTCTTCCTTGGCCACTTTCTTCAGGTTGCAAAACTACCTCCTGTCATAAAGAAACACGAAGTTTGTTTCTCCTCTGCATTATGCCAATTAGCTAACACAGATGGTCACCTCCATTACCAGGTAAATTTAGGATGACGTATGTGTAACAAATGGCACTGTCAATTCCTCCTACTTAAAGATTGTTATTGTTCATCTGGAAAGCGTATATGTAATGGATTATGTTTCCTTGGCTATCTAAATGGCTGCTGTCTCTTTGTCTTTGCAATCACTTTGCAGAGTGATCTTCAAACTCTTTTATCTCATGGCACACATAAACTACTGAAAATCTGTAGTACACCAAAAAAAAAAAATACATTTTTTGCTCACCCAACAAAAAAAAAGATATAATTTTGGTTCATTCATACCAGAAGGCTATTGGTTTGGCTGTTGTCATTTTTATTTGACAATCTAAGGGAAAAGAGGTCAGTGTCCCTGACTAAATAGTCAGGTATTACATGCTCTAAAACTTCTTGCAGCACACCAGTGTGCCTCTCACAGCACACCAGTTGAAAATTGCCGTCTTAGCACATGCCCAGATATGTATTACATTCTGGTTTAAAGTGTATTCAATAATGAACGTGGGTTTCTTAGTTACTTCTGTGGAGAGGATTTCTGGGTTGGATTTCCCAGAATTTTTTAATATGAGCAAGAGTATTAGCCTTGATATTTGTAAGCTAAAGGTTATAGAAGAAAGTATGATTACAGCATTTCTGATATCTCAGCGAGCTAAAGACCCTGATGCCGACCTTATAAAATAAGATGGCAATTAAGCACCTGTGCACTTATCAGAAGAATTTCCCATAACCAAGGGCTTTATTTATATATTTGATCAACACAAATATATAAAGTGTCTTCTTTAAGACACTGCATTAATCCCAATTTCTCTTGCCAATCCTGTTATATCTCAATTTTTAAATTATTATTAATCTCATTTCAAAGGTTATTTGAATTGAGAAAAACTATATTGCCATGCCAAAGAAACAAATGCTTAAAGTACACATAGTGACACCCCAAAAGCCTTTTCAGACCTTAGAAGTGTCTGTAATGAGAGAGCATTTCAAACTGTGAAGTGAGAGAATTTTTAAAATAATGCCTAAATGTGAGTACTTTTTAAATAGTTCTTGTGAGAATGAGGAATTTAAGCCTTTATCACTAGCAAAAAAAAGTGGATAAAACAACTATGGGACATTTACACAATGGAATATTACTTAGCCATAAGAAAGAAGAAAATTTTACCTTTTGCAACAGTACAGATGGACCTGGAGAACATTATGCTAAGTGAAATAAGCCAGTCACAGAAAGACGAATAACCATATGATTTCACTCATATGTGGAATCTAATGAACAAATTGAACTAACATGGAAAATAGGGACAGACTCACAGATGGAGAACAGATGACAGCTAGTGCAGGGGGAGGTCAGTGGGCAGAGGGATTGGGCAAAAAAGGAACAAGGACTCGTGCATGGACAACAGTGTGGTCATTGCTTGGGCAAGGGTATTATGAAGGGACTAAATAATAATGGGAAAACATACAATAAGATTACATTTAAAATAAACTTTAAAAACTAGTGTATTTTCAATAAATAGGGAGAAGAATAAATGAATAAATGAAATATGCTTAAGAATAAATGAAATGGCTTAATAGCAAATGGGAAGTTATATTTTAATAAACCATTCAAAAATATGAGAAATCAACTTTCTATGGCCAAAAAAATTGTCTTTGTTTTCCAAAAAGCATGGGAAGATTGCTACAAAAAAGCAGTAACTTAAGCACACAAATAAATATTTGATTCTCCCTTCCCACCCCAGCATCACCCTCCAAATGAAATGCCCTTCAAACATTTAAAAAAAGGAGAAACTGCAGTAGTTATGGAAACTGGCAAAAATATCAAAATAATATAGCCTTACTAACATTTGCTAGATAGAAGACAGAAAAGACTAGATTAATCTAGTCTTCTCTGCTTAATCTTCTCAGGCTTAAGCCTGAGACCCTTGGGTTTCTTTCTTTCTTTCTTTCTTTTTTCCCCTGGGATTTACTTCTGAGAATCCTAGACAAACAAATATACTTTATGTTGTAGTGAGCAAGGACCAGAAGCACAATTGGTTTTTGAGTCCCATTTAAAGCTATTTTAAGCCTTTAAAAGTGATACAATTTGAGGGTTACATTGAAAGTATAGTATATTAACTGCCATGACAAAAACTCATGTGCTTAAGTCATTTTGATTAATTTTTCCTTGAACAGCATCCTGTTAGATGGAGTCAGCTACATAGTCATAGAGCCTGGGGAGAGGGAGTGGCAGTGATGCAGTGAATCAAAAGATGTAATTCATAAGGGAGTACAGGTCTCCATTGACAAGAAGATTGGAATTTATGTCCAATGATATTAGACAAGGAATTTTAATAGCAGTTTTAATACCGGAGAGACAGCAGATCCATCACTATTGGCAGATGACACAAGTGTCCGTCTGAGAGAGTCAATTGAAAATGATGATAAATGGTAACAGTTTCATAAGGTTGAAATAAAATATATAAGAGCATATAGCTTTTGTATAAATAAATAAAAGCTACATGATTTTATTGAGATATCATTGACATATACTATTATGTAAATCTAAAGTGTACAATGTGATATGAGGCACTTATAAATTGCAAAATGATTACCACAATAAAATTAGTTAACAGCTCTCTCACCTCACAAAATTACCATTTCTTTTTGGAGTTAGAATATTTAAGATCTACTTTCTTAGCAACTTTCAAGTATACAAGGAAGTATTGTTAATGATAGTCACCACACTATACATTGGATGGCCAGAACTTATTCACCTTATAACGGAAACTCTGTACCATTTGACAATATCTTCCCGTTTCCCAGCCCTCCCACACCCACCGGCCCCTGGCAACCACCACTCACTCTCTGCTTCTGTGAATTAGGCCATTTTAGACTCCACATATAAGTGAGGTCATACAGTATTTATTTTTCTCTGACTTATTTCACTTAGCATGATGCCCTCAGGATCCATCTATATTGTCACAAATGGCAGAATTTCCTTTCTTCTTGTGGTTGATAACATTCCAGTGTGTGTGTGCATGTGTATGTCTTTACCAACCCATCTGTAGATGGACAATTAGGTTGTTTTGATACCTTGGCTATTGTGAATAATGATGCAATGAGTGCAGGAATGCAGCCATCTCTTTGAGAAACGGATGTGATTTTCTTCCATTATACATCCAGAGGTGTGATTGCTGATCATATGGTAATTCTATTTGTAATTTCTGTATGAACCTCCAACTTCATATTATTTTATATAGTGTTGCACAAATTTAAATTTCTACCAACAGTGGAAAAGAGTTTCCTTTTCTTTGCATCTTCTCTAACACTTATTTTCTCTTTTCTTTTTTGAAGATAACTGTTGTAACAGGTATGAAATAGTACCTCATTTTGGTTTTGATTTGCATTTCCTCAATGATGAGTGATATTGAACATCGTTTCTTATACCTGTTGGTCATCTCTATGTCTTCTTTGGAAAAATGTGTCTTCAGTTCCTCTGTTTTTTAAATTGGATGGTTTGTTTACCATTGAGTTGTATGAGTTTCTCATATATTTTGGAAATTTTTTTCCCATTTCACAGGTTGCCCCACACATATATGGTCATCTAATTGACAAGGAAGCTAAGAATACTCAATAAGGAAAGAATAGTCTATTCAATAAATGGTGTTGGGTAAACTGGATAATTCATGCAGAAAATTAAAATTAGACCCCTTTCTTACACTGCTCACCAGAATTGACTCAAAGTGGATCAAATGCTTAAGCATAAGATCTGAAACCATAAAACTCTTAGAAGAAAACATAGGGTAAAAGCTCTTTGATGTTGGTCTTGGCAATGATGTTTTTTTTTTTTTTTTGGATATGACACCAAAAGCAAAATTAACAAAAGCAAAAATAGAAAAGTGGAATTACATCAAACTAAAGATTTTTTGCACAGCAAAATAAACAACCAGCTAGATGTTTTAATTAAAAATTCCAAGAAATGGATAGGATATAGATTGAAATATTAGCAAAATTATAATCATAAATATAAGAAAAAATGAATAGAGACACAATGATTTGATAAAATTGCATGAAGTGAGGAGATACGTCGTTGGCCCTAGTATAGGATAACACTAAATAGTATACACAAACTTTAAAAATAATGTTTTCAGTTATTAAATAAAGCATGAATAAAAATTATTAATTATCAAAGGGGCACAGAAAATAGAAGGTAATTACTAAAGTATATAAGATTTATAGGAAAATAGGGAACATATCTCCCACAACTAGACTGAGTGCTAGACTGTATGTGAAACTGGAAACCACACCCTCTAATCACAGCGATGCAAACTTCAACATACAGTGAAAAATTCCATTCATCTTCCCACCCACTACCCTTCACCTGTCCATTATTTTAATAAAATTTTAGCTTCTCCATTCATTCCCACACATTAAAAATCAATGGAAAAACTATTTTAACTAGCAACCTAACTGAACTCAATTTAGTCCAAGTGTGTCATGAAAAGAAACAAAAACTTGTTATTGGGAGTCTCTCTTCACTATGAACAACTTGTTCAAATGCGAGCCAACCAAATTACGAATTAAAATCATAATTCTAGAGTTGAAACAAAAGTAATTTTGAAAATGGGGTTCCATTTTCATTTTTGGAAGACTCTCTGGTTTTCAATATTAAGTGTATTTTGAAGAAAATAATTTTCAACCTAATATGGGATATATATGGATATTTTGATCACATAAATAGTAAATAACTTTAGAAAATTTTTTATTATCTAATTCCTGGATCCCACCAAGTTTTACACCTCAAGACATCAAGCTCAAATGAAGTATAGTAATTGCATGATCAACCTGGTAGGGTGGATATTTATGGGAACTTATACCAGTGTAATAGCATTGAAGCTTCAGTCAATAAATAATTCATATTACTAAAAATGTGTATATATTCTCTAAAATAATTGAAACTTTATTTTTAGTAAATATTCTATATGCATAGGACTCATTCATTTTTTTAAAAACCAAATTAGATGTTTAAATAACACCTAATTTTATTAGGTGTTTAATAAATACCTAGTTTTACCAGTTTACATGTTTCAGGAGAGAAATGACATAAAATCATTTAAGTAAGAAAAGCTGTTTCCTATATCACGTATTATAGAACCTGAGGTGACATTAGTTCAGAATTAGTTAATCTGAGGACTCAAAGATGCTGCTGAAAACCTAGATTTTATCCCAAATGCTCAGATGGCCATTAATCATGAAGACGTAAAAGTTCCAACTACTGCATGGAGACATAACATTATTCTAAATAAACTGTTTCATCTTGTATGTCTGATTTTAAATGTGAATTAGTCACCAAATACCTTCAACCCATCATAGAATTTTCTCATGAGTCATTAACCAAATTTTTATCAGAGGCCATCTTTAAATATAATTCAATTCAGAAAGCTAACATTAGGAGTGAGTGGAGTCAACTTTCTCACAGCTGATTTTCTATTAAGAAAAAAGAAGAAAATATTTAAACAAAAAGTAAAACGTCTTCACTAGGGGAATATAAATGTTTCTAATATAATATCCAGCATTAGCATCATGTAAAATTATTAACTTTAATTACCACTAAAGAATAAAATAAATTAAAATAATTGTGACATGGGAGCCAAAGTTCTCATCCAGGATCTGCCATTCTCCTGTCACATATCCTTCATTAAGTTTCTGATTTTCTTTTTCTTTCTTTTCTTTCTTTTTTCATATTTTTATTTTTTAATTTTTGTTTGATTACAGTTGTCCCCATTTCCCCCCATTACTTTCCCCTGCCCTACCCACCCCCACCTTCCATATTCAATCCCCCACACATTATCTTTGTCCTTGGGTCTTTTATCCATGTTCCTTGACTTGACCCTTTCCCTTTTCACCCTTAACCTCCAACTCTCCCTCCCCACTGGTCACTGTCAGTTTGTTCTTTATTTCCATGTCTCTGGTTCTATTTTGCTCACTTGTTTGTTTTGTTGATTGTTCCACTTATAGGTGAGATCATGTGGTATTTGTCTTTCACCATCTGGCTTATTTCACTTAGCATCATACATTCCAGTTCCATCCATGCTATTGCAAAGTTTCTAATTTTCTTGAAACTTGTTTTACGTTTGTAACATGAGAATAAAATTAATAGTCCCATATAGTCTTTAGATGTTGAGGATTTAACAGGTAATATAGTCCAATGCACTTTACAAATTACAATGTATTATGTAAGCTTGAATTACAATTATTATTTAAGCTGTCCTTATATCAGTGTATCAGTTTTCTTCCCAGTGGAGTATCAAGTTGGCATTGAAATGTAATTATGAGGAGGCTATTCAACAAAACATATTCAGGTAGTAGAAAATCAGAAAAATTTTATTCTTTTTACTTCTGCACTTGCTGATTTTAATCCCAGTATATTTTATTATATAAGCACACTTAGAAACAGTTGTTTTTGTTTGTGGTGGTTGTCAGTAAGTACACAAACAGCAATTTAAAAAAAGAGTAGCGAGTATGTGTAATCAGTGTGCTATGTGCATCCTGTGTCCACAGAGGGAATAACCAGGTTAGTAAAACTCAACCATGACATCAAAGAAATTTTGCAATATAGTGAAAGAAACAATCATGGACACATATAATGTTCATGAAACCTCAGAGTTTTAAAATTAAGCACATGGAGTCAGAAAGAGATAGATTTATGTCCCAGCTCTGGTAAAGAGTTTTTAATCTTTAATAATATATTTTGTATTTCTAAGGTGCAAGAATTATTTCTACATTCTACTCCAAAACTTGATCCTTTATCTCTTACACAAAATTAAGAAAATGACATATTAATATGATGAAATAGCTTGTACAAGAACACTATGTTACATGACTTGTTAAATGATGAGTTGCTTCAAGATGCTATATGAGTTTATAATACTTTGGGGAAAAAAGAACATAAAATATGGAGGAAATGGCTCTAAGCCTGGGTTTTTTAGTTCTTCAATAATAAATAAAATAATCTATTATAAAACAAATAAATTCAATCTACTATCAGTATAAAGCCTAAATTTTTTGATGCAATACAATGTAATATAAATGTATCAATCCAAATATGTTTTAGCTTTCCTTTTGTTCTATGTCTAAGCAGTGGAAATATTTGACACTTTATAGCACCTGCGGCACCTACATAAAATATAATCATATTGTCTGCTTTAGGCTTTTAAAAGCATCATTAAGTAGAAAGCTAAGATAAGAACAATTTAATGTTACTCTAACTCTGACAATTGTTCTATTAGAAAGTGACAGTGCAGAAGGCACTGGCCAGGCTTTCCCAATTGAACTCATCAGCAAGAAAACCATTTTAAAATTGTTACTGAAGTAATACCCCAATTGAAATTGTTTTACTATACTCAGCTCCATTTTTATGATTTAAGAGCAAATCATAGCATGTCAATTCAATTATTTTCTGTTTAAAATTGTTTTATATCAAGCTAACAAAAGATCTCAATTAGAATACTCAGAATTATCAATCAAATTCAGTTTATGGATTCAGGAACTATAACATATGCTCAAAATTTTTAACACATGATTGAATGCCTAATATTTAAAATATTACTTTTCTTCTTTTTCTATTCTTTGTCTATATTATTTTAAAAGAATTTCCAACATATTTCAAGTCTGAGATGAGTATTTTGTGGAACAAGGGGAAGTATCTTATATAGTTTTCTTTTAAAAAAAGGAAGATGGATTTCTTTTTTATATTTTATTTTAATTGTTGTTCTTATACAGTTTTCTGTTTTCTACTCCCATCCCACCGATTTCAAAAAAACATAAGCATGATTTTTTTTGTATTTTGATACAAAAAACAATTTTTCTTATTTCTTGAGATCATTGTTGTGCTAGGGAGCCTTATGTGGTTCCATATATTTTTTAAATATTTCTTCTAATTCTGTAAAATATGTCATTGGAATCTTCATAGGAATTGTGTTCACTCTATAGATTTCTTTGGGTAGTATGGACACTTTAATGATGTTAATCCTTTGTATCCGTGAACATGGTATATGCTTCCACTTATTTGCATCTTCTATTTTTTTTCTTCAGTGTCTTATAATTTTCTGAGTATAGGTCTTTTACATCCTTGGTTAGGTTGATCCCTAGGTATTTTATAATTTATGTAGGAATTGTGAATGTAATCACTTTTCTTAATTTCCCTTTCTGTTAATTCGTTATTGGCATATAAAAATGCAACTGACTTCTGGATATTAATTTTATATCCTGCTACTTTGTGAAATACATTTATCACTTCTAGCATTTTCTTGGTGGAATCTATGGGGTTTTCTATGTACAGAGTCATGTCATCTGCATATAATGACAGTTTTACTTCTTTCTTTCCAATTTGGATGTCTTTTATTTCCTCCTCTTGTCTGATTGCTGTGGCTAGCACTTCCTGTGCTATGTTGAATAAGAGAGGTGAGGGCAGACATTCCTGTCTTGTTCCCGATCTTAAGGGAAATGCTTGTAGTTTTTGCGCATTCAGTATGATGCTGACAGTGGGTTTGTCATATATGGCCTTTAGTATATTTAGGTATGTTCCCTCTAATTATGCTTTGCTGAGAGTTTTTATCATAAATGGGTGCTGGATTTTATCAAATGCTTTTTTGGCATCTATTGATATGGCTATGGAGATACCACTCTATGTAACATGAAACTGTACTATAAGGCCATAGTAATAAAAACAGCATGATGCTGGCATAAAAATAGACACATACACCAATGGAACAGAATAGAGGACACTGAAATAAACCCATGCCTTTATAGTCAATTAATATTTAAAAGAAGAAGCAAGCACATACAACGGGCTGAGATAATTTAATCAATAACTGATGTTGGAAAATTGGACAGATACATGCAGGAAAATGAAACTAGACCACTTTCTTACATCACACATAAGAATAAATTCAAGCTGGATCAAACACTTAAATGTTAGACCCCAAACAATAAATATCCTACAAGAAAAATAGACAGCAAAATCTCTGACATTGCTCATAGCAATATTTTATCAGCTATAGCTGCCCAGGCAAAGATAAATAAATAAACATGGCAATATAGCAAACTAAAAAAGTTTTGCACAACAAAGGAAATCATCAACAAAATAAAAAAAAAACAACTCAGAGAATAGGAGAACATATTCACAGGTACATCTGATAAGGGTTAATATCCAAAATTTATAAGCAACTTATAAAGCTCAACAATGAAAAAACAAACAACCCAATTAAGCAATGAATAAAGTACCCGAACAGACATTTCTCAAAAGAGGACATAGAGATGGGCATTGGGCATATGAAAAGATACTCAACATCACTAACCATCAGAGAAATGCAAATTAAAACCACAGATTTCACCTCACACATGATGACTGTCATCAATAAATCATCAAACAAGTGCTGGTGAGGATGTGGAGACAAAGGAACCCTTTTGCACTGTTGGTGAGAATGCAGATTGGCGCAGCCACTGTGGAAAGCAGTATGGAGATACCTCAAAAATTAAAAATTAATATGCCTTTTGACCCAGTAATCCCACTTGTGAGAATATATCTGAAGGACCTCATAATATTAATTCAAAGAACATAACACCCCATGTACTATGAACAGTCATCTAATGTTGAAGACTATTTTCATTTAATTTCATCAAACCCTGCAGACAAGTGAATAAAGTGAACATCTCACTGATGTTCAGTGAGAACATCAACAAAGAGATAGTAGTTATAAAAAAGGACCCATCAGAACTGAAGAATATAACAACTGAAATTAAAAGTACACTGGAGGGAATCAACAACCATCAGATAACACAGAAGAATGGATTGGCAATCAGGAAGACAGGATAGTAGAAATCACCCAACTGGAAGATCAAAAAGAAAAAACAATGAAAAAGAATGAGAATAGCATAAGGGACCACACATCAAGTGTGTCAACATTTGTATCATAGGGGTCCCAGAAGGAGAAGAGAAGAAGTTAGAGATGGAAAATCTATCTGAAGAAATAACAGCTGAAAATTTCCCAAATCTGGTAAAGGAAACAGACATCCAGGTCCAGGAAGCACAAAAAGTCCCAAACAAGATAGACACAAAGAGACCCACACCAAAACATATTGAAATTAAATTGTTAAAAGTTAAAAATAAATTATATTGTTATAATTTCAAGATAAAAATAGAAAATCTTAAAAGCAGTGAGAGAAAAAACAACTAGTTACATAAAAGGGAATGTCCATAAAACTAACAGAAACTTTTCAACAGGAACTTTGCAGGCTAGAAGGGAGTGGTGTGATGTATTCAGTATGATGAAAGGGGAAAAGCTACATCAAGAATATGCTACCTGTCAAGATTATCATTTAGAACTAAAGCAGAGATCAAGATTTTCGAAGACAAGCAAAGGCTAAAGGCGTTCATCACTACTATACCAACATTACAAGAAATGTTAAAGGGAATTCTTTAAGTGGAAAAGAAAAGACCTAAACTAGAAATAAGTAAATATATAGAAAAATTCTCACTAGTAAAGGCAAATATATAGTAAAGATAGTAGACCAACCACTTATAAACCTAGTATGAAAATAATTAAAATTATAATATGTACAAAGCTATCAATAATTACTTTAAATGTAAATGAACTAAGTGCTCAATTCAAAAGATATAGTGAGACTGGGTAGATAAAAAAAAAAAAAAAAACAAGATCCTTACATATGCTGCACATATGAAACTCACTTCAGACCAAAAGACACACACAGACTGAAGGTAAAAAAGATGGAAAAGATATTTCATGATAATGGAAATTTAAAAAAGCTGGGACAGCAATATTATATCAGACAAACTAGACTTCAAACAAAGGCTATAACAAGAGACAAAGAAAGACCCAGTAATTCCACTTCTGGGTGCTTATCTAAAAAAGCAAAACACTAGTTTGAAAAGATATATACACCCCTATGTTCACTGCAGCATTACTTATCATAGCCATTACATGGAAATTACCTAGGTGTTCATCAGTAGTTGAATGGATAAAAAGGGAGTGGATACAAGTGCTGTGTCATTTCATTTATATGTGGAACCTAAAAAGCCAAACAAATGAAGTGATATCTTATTGTGGTTTTAATTTGCATCTCTCTGACAGCTAGTGATACTGACCATCTTTTCATGTGTCTCTGGATATTCTGTATGTCTTCCTTGCAGAAGTGTCTGTTCAAGTCCTTTGCCCATTTTTTAATTGGGCTGCTTGTCTTCTTAGAGTAGAGTAGTGTAAGCTCTTTATATATTTTGGAGATTAAACCCTTGTCTGAATGGATTAAAAATGATGGTACATTTACACAGTGGAATTCTATGCAGCAGAAAGAAAGAAGGAGCTCCTACCCTTTGCAACAGCATGGATGGAACTGGAAAGGATTATGCTAAGTGAAATAAACCAGGCAGTAAAAGACAAATACCATATGATCTCACCTTTAACAGAAATCTAATCAACAAAACAAACAAACAAACAAAATAAAATCAAAGACACTGAAATAGACAACAGGCTGACAGTGACCAGAGAGGAAAGGGGAGTGAATTTCAGGGGAAGCGGGGAAGGGTTTGAAGGAACTAGTATAAAGGACACATGGATGATAACAAGGTGGGTGGAGATGGGAGGAAGGTTGGGAGGGCTGAGGGGTAGGGATGGGGGCAAAGGGCAGAAAACTGTACTTGAACAACAATTAAAATAAAAATTAAAATAAAAAAACCCAAACAAATGAATAAACAAAATGAACAGACTCACAGATACAGACAAGCTAATAGTTTCCAGAGGGATGAGGGGATGGGCAAAAATGTGAAGAGGACTAAGAGGTACAAATTTATAAGTAAGTTATGGGAAGTAAATTGCAGCAGAGGGAATATAGTTAATATCACAATAACTTTGAGTGGTGACAGATGGATACTGGATTTTTTTGTGGTGAGTACTTTGTAAGGTATATAAATATCAAATCACAATGTTGTACACCTGAAGCTAATACAATATTGCATGTTAACCACACATAAATTTAAAAAGAGTTTTACATTTCAGAAAAAGAAAGTGCTGCTGGTAACTTTTGTATCATGGAAATTTTGTATACATGTATATGTATATATACATATGAATAAGTATATAGTCTATTAGAGTAATAACTTCTGAACAATGGAATTTCATTATTCATTATTTTATGGGGTAAGATTTATTTAATGAATATCAGTGTACATATTTATAAAAATAGCATAACTAAAAAAAGACAATCATAAACACAGTAGTATTCTAGAATAAGGCTAAATTAGTTTTGATATTGAGAGACATTAATAATAAAAAAGCATATCAAACATGGAAAAATAAATAATTCATTGGATACCAAGATAATTTTTATACCAGTTCCCAACCACAAACATTACATTTAATTGCCATTTAACAACCAGTACAATTTAACACACAATCTTAAAAATATCTGCATCTTAGAAGTGGAGACCAAATCATTTTAGAAGATATATTCTAAAAAATAATGATGCAATTATGTAAGATAAAATTAGAAAGTAGTATCTCAAATCCATTCACTTTACTCCATTTTCATTGGCCTTAAGAAATTCTTATCCTTAGGCAACTACTGATCTGTTTTGTCACTAGAAATTAGTTTGCAGTGTTTAGAATAATAAATGGAATCATATGGTATATATATCTTTTTGTCTAGATTCTTTCACTTAACCCAATTACTCTGAGATTCAGTTATTCAAACAAATTATTGATTGAGTCTATCAATAATATGTTTATTTTTTTGAATAATAGTGTGTTGTATGAAAGAATTGTAATACACTTATTCACTCACCTATAGATAGATATAGATAGATAGATATAGATATAGATTTAGATTTAGATGTTTACAGTTTGGGCTATTATGATTAAAAAGCTTATATAAATATTTGTTTAAAAGTCTCTGCATAGATTCATGTTTTCATTTACCTTGAGAAAATATGTAGGAGTGGAATGGCTGTGTCATATGGTTGCTGTGTTTAACATTTTAAGAAAATGCCAAGTGTTTTTCCAAAATTATTGTACCATTTTACATTCCAAGCAACCATTGTTTCAGTTTCTCCTCATACTATTCCCAAGTATATCATTAAAAAATTGTGTACACAATAAATATATTTCTTTGTCTATAAGTCAACAGAAACTATAGTTCAATGACCCATTGTGGTTGGAAAAATCAATATATTTATTTTGGGTTAACTCAGTAAAATTAGCAGTTATTCAACATTTAATCACATTTAAAATAAATCAGTTCCAAATTGAATATTGGCAAATGTGGTGAGTTGCCTCTTCCCACAGGATATATTTGAGTGAAGGGTCGTACATGCATGTGGACATCTGCTGGGCAGAGAGTACAAACTGAGGGGGTGTACCTTTATTCTGTTATCGGATGATATACAATTTTCCTCCTAGTGGTTTGTGTTGGACCTCTATGGTATAATCACAGCCTTCATTCCTGTTAGCATATGCTGAAGTAGCCGAAATCTTGACATATCTAGATGACAGGTCTTACATTCTGATTTTTTTTTTTTGGATCATTGTCTTTCTTTCTTTATTCACAAATTCATGAGTCACATTTATTTATTTATTTATTTATTTATTTATTTATTTATTTTTAAATACTTTTCAATTTTATTGTTTTTCAAGTACAGTTTTCTGCCTTTCCCCTCCACTCCTCCCCACTACCCCAGCCTTCCCCACCTCCCTCCCCTGTTTCCACCCCTCCTTGTTTTTGTCCATGTGTCCTTTAAGTTGTCCCTGTACATTCTGACTTTTATCTTGTCCTGACTCTAGGGTCCTTGAGGTGGAGCTGCCCTCTCAGAGAATCATTCACACTGAAATTGAGGGTTCATAGATAATTTAGCAGTTGCCCCTTTTACCTGAGCACTGAGGCATCCTTTAGGGTCATTCCCTTAAATTTTGAGTGTTGCTACTCTAGTATTCAGATGCTTTGCTGAATATGAGGCTTATCTATGGTATTACGATTTCCTTGAGCTACACTCCAGGGAGCTAGATATAGCCTCCTCTTCTGTACTAAGACCACCCAAAAGCTAGGGGTCCCTATCACCGTCTCACTGGAGTCAAGCTGGCAAAATGGAACATATTATAAGGGCACTCTATTGCTCTTCTCTTCCTGTTTATTTTCCTCCTTTTAGCTGGTTGACTTTATCTTTCTCAGGACAAGAAAAGTGTCATTTACACATTTTGCCTTCCCTCGGATTAATTATTCATTGTATGAAGTTTTTACTAGGCCTTCTGGATTACTCCATCTTCTATAATTTAAATATTTGTTTTCCTTCATTTCTATAGTTTCTTACCTACCATGTGACAATTAAGCACTTTCTCTCCAAAAAGACCATTAGTCAGTGTTGTGTTAAACACCTAAAATAAAAACTGAAAATAAAACTCCATTATTACAATCTCAAAATATCATTCTACTACAATTGTAATGATGGTAAATATTTTGCCCTGTGCCAGGGGTACATATTTACATGTGGGAGTATCTATCTCTAGGAAGCTAGGCCCAGTTATTTCCTCTATTTGAAGGATGGAAATTTATGCAAAGCAGTACAATACTGTGTGGCTAATTGCCAACAGGGTCCCCTTTACAGGGACCCCGATGCACTCCCCAAACACAGGGAAGATGTTGCTTTAAGGGTCAAGCCTTCATCCTGTGGAAGGGGCTTTGTGGTATTTGAGTGATGACATGTGAGCAAATGTCTTTGCCCAAACAAAAGCCCTCATGCACTGTCACCCTGGCTGAAGTTTTCTGCCATGTGTTTCTCTTCCACACACTTCTGCTTCTGTCACTAGTACCCGGACTCTGAGACTAGAAAAGCCCCTTTGACCTTTTCTTCTACTCCTAGCTTACCAGAATTTCTACACAGTTTGTAGAAGTTTTTATTGTGATTTTTTTTTTTTTATTTTACCACAAGCAAAACAGAAAGAAGGAAACTTTTGCTTCTTCCAGCAGGTACCTTAATCCTATTCACGGTAAGCTGTATTCTACATAACCTAGCCTTGGAGTCAGGTCTCTGCCAATATGTATCTCAATATGTTCTATCATGTCCTATCTGACCTGTTCTTCACTTATCCTTAATTCTCAGAGAAGATGTTATTTGAGACAAAGTTTGAGATTAACATTTGCTCTCTCTCTTCCTTCAGTTTATCACACTATATCTGCTCTTTCAAAATTACTCTTATAATTGTACAGGGGCACATTCAAAATCCACAATGATTTTCTGACTTCATCTTATCTCTCTCTGTAAAAATCCTTTTTCACAGGGTAGCAGCTATTGCCTCTAGATAACTTGACTTTGTAATTCTGGTCTAGCATAACCCTGGTATAGATATATGTTTTCTGTTCCTTCTTAGAATTGTGATTACATGCCACCAAAAATGTGTGTGCCTTTCACAGACTGTTATCATAATCCAGTTATTAAACCAACAGTAACACAAACACATAAATTTGTTTTT
Organism: Anoura caudifer; assembly: GCA_004027475.1. Taxonomy (NCBI): domain Eukaryota; kingdom Metazoa; phylum Chordata; class Mammalia; order Chiroptera; family Phyllostomidae; genus Anoura; species Anoura caudifer. The sequence goes on from PVKU01004192.1 coordinate 108,595, forward strand.
CCCAAAACTCAACTTAATTTCTAGCTTTTGATTATATGTGCTTTTGGAATGATAGCAAAAAACTAATAACCTTGCTATTTTTCAACTACACTCAAATTAATTTAATTATTAGTTCAGATTTAAATATGTTTAGAAATTTTAATTGTAATTATTCAGAAATGATTTGTTATCAATGCCATTGATAGCTGAATAATACAAAATGTACATGTAAGACATTTTTGCACTCACTATGCTATTTAATGCTTATTACTTTTGATGAGGTAGGTATTATCCCTATTTTAGAGATAAAGAAACTGAAACTTGGAGAAGAAAACTGTGTTCTCTGTAGTCACTCACTGAACCAGTGTTAGGAACAAGAGGTCTTTCAGTTATAGCACACGCCCTTTTCTTCTTCAGGTCCTAGTTCTTATAATTTAGATGAGACCAATTGGGTCCTGTTGCTTTGGAAAATTAGAAGAATTTTACATCTACGGGTTAGGAAATTTGAATTCCACAGTGCTGAGCAACTTGCCTAACTGCACTGTGCCTCATTTCTTGTTTTAGAAGATATGTAGTCAGGATAACAGTATTTAAATGACCTTCCAACTCAACATTACAAGATTCTGTCTCCTTTAACAAAAAAAGAAAGCATTAGCAAATGAGATCAAAGTACATGGGCATTTTATTTTTTATGCTTTCATGTGAGAACATTTGCAAATTGTATTCTGAGTAAAATGAACAGAAATGAAAGGATAACTATTTAAAAAGATAAAAGAAATATAACCACATATGTATACTTATATATCATTTAATTTCTTTTTAAATATCTCTTTGAATTTTTTGAATTTTAGTTGACATACAATATTATATTTCAAGTATACAGCACAGTGATTAGACATTTATATAACTTAGGAGGTGATCCCCTGAGTAAGTCTAGTACCCACCTGCCATCACACATAGTTATCACAATGTAATTGACTATGTTCCCTGTACTGTACTTTACACTCCGATGACTTTTTTATAACTGGTTATTTCTCCTTCTTAATCTCTTCCCCTTTTTCGCCTATTTCCCTAATCCCTTCTTCATCTGGCAACTATCAATTTGTTCTCTGTGGTTATGAATTTGTTTTGTTTGCTTATTTTGTTTTTTAGATTCCTCATGCAAGTGAAATCATATGGTATTTGTTTTTCTCTGTATGACTTACTACACTTAGCATAATACCCTGTAGGTTCATCAATGTTGTTGCAAATGGCAAGATTCCATCCTTCTTTATGGCTGAGTAATATTCCGTTCTGTTTACTCATGTGTACCACTATTTTTTATCCATTTGTCTCTTTATAGACACAGGTTGCTTTTATAGCTTTGCTATTGTAAATAATGCTGCTATGAACATAGGAATGCATGACTTTTTGAATTAGTCTTTTTTTAATTTCTTTAGATGAATACCCCATAGTAGAATTGCTGGGTCATATGGTAGTTTTATTTCAATTTTTGAAGAATCTTCATAATTTTTTCCCTACTGGCTGCACCAATCTTCAATCCCACCAACACTGCACAAGGGTTCCCTTTTCCTTTTTTAATTAAAGTTGTTGGGGTGCCATTGGTTAATAAGACTATATAGGTTGCAAGTGTATAATTATATAACACATCACCTGTATATTGTATTGTGTGCCCACCACCCAAATTCAAGTCTTGTTCCTTCACCATATATTTTCTCCACATCCTTACCAACTCTTTTTTTGTTGATTTCTTGATAATAGCCATTCTGACAGTTGTGAGCTGGAATCTCATTGTGGGTTTAATGTTCATTTCCCTGATGATCCGTGATGTTCAGCACCTTTTCATGTCTGTTGGCCATCTGCATGTCCTCTTTGGAGTAATGTCTATTCAGTTCCTCTGCCACTTTTTAATCAGGTTGTTTGTATTTTTGGTGTTAAGTAATATGAATTTATTTATATAAATTTGTAAATTGAGGGGAAACTGTGGGAGCTAAAATGAAAAGGGTCAAAAAGAAACCAAATAGGTTTCTTTATTATTTCAAAACAAGAGAAGAGAGTCACATCAGTGCTTCTGTTGGTAGAGTGAGATGTCAATTTTTTTTAGTTTGGGGGAAGAAAATGCATAGAGCTGAAAATATAAAGTCTTTAAATTTGTTTCAGAAAAGAGGAAACAACAGAGAAGAAATGAAGAAAAGATCACCACTGGTGATAAGGGAATAAAACATCAGGGAAAAACAGGAAGCTTAAGAAAGATAGGCAAATTGATATAGGTAGTAATCTTAGTACATATTTTGAGAAAATGTGAGGGCAACTCATTTGCATAAACCACATACCATGAATTAAGGAAGACTTGGATGACAAATTTAATTTTTAAAAGTAAGATTTTCTTATTTTTAAAGGGCAGAGATAAATTATTGTGTAAAATACCACGTATAATGTAGCTCCACATTTCAAATTTGAAAATGATTCCTATTACTGTTAGTCATAAGATTATTTTCTTAGAGTTCTTTTTGTTCATTTTCTTGTATACTATGAGAGACTCAAGGGAAAACAAATGTCCAAGAAGGAAAAGTGCTTTCTAGTTTTTATGATTTTACATATCAAATATAATTAACTAAAAGGTATTATTGATTCCTGATTTTCCTCTGTCATGGGCATGATAGAAAAATGAATAGGATAACTGCAACAGGAAGACAATGAAACTGTTTTCTCAATGGAAAATAGAATATCCGAGATATTGTAGTATAGAACGTGTTGATCTTCTCATAAGCATTCAGTTGTGTAAAGTATTCCCTAATGAAGACTTACCATAAAATCCTAAAGCAGGCCATACTGATGATGCCAAAATATTGTATATATTTAAAAAATATATGGAATGCAAAGACTCTCTGATTTGGCTGTCAAGTACCCAGGATTGCAATCCCTAAAAAGAGGTCAAGAGATGAGAATATGTTTTCTATATCTAAGGATACCCTTTGTGGGTAATATATGTCACTATTTCAGATTTTAAGTTATTCCCCATATCCAAGAAATATGTGCAAATGTTTATATACACTAACCAGTTTTATTTTTACTGAACATAAATAAATTTATATGTTCAGAGATACATAGTGCAGAAATACATAAAGCCAAAGTTTTCAAAAGTCTCTCTTAGGAAGATGAAAATATAAGAGCATATATTGGAAAAATGAGGCACTGAAATAATAATAATTATGAAAATTGTTTTCAAATGATATTTTCCAGAGCCTTAGGATTTTTAGCCATGCCTGCATGTCAGCATGTGGGAAAAGTAGTAGAGGAACAGGAATTATTAGTAACCATCTACTTCTAACCAAAAAAACCCTATGCTTTTAAATGTCTGTACACAATGATTCTGCAAAACATTTCATTTCAAACAGTTTCAAAAACAAGTTTGTAAATCACTTAACTAAACCAATCCCTTTTTTCCTTCCAACATTGTCATTATCAAAAAGTTCAAATAGAAAGAAATTTACAGCTACTGTTTCATATACCATCCACCTACATTCTACAATTAAAATTTTACAACACATGCTTAGCCCGTATCTATCCAGCTATCCATCCCTCTCTTCTGTTGATCCATCAAACCATTTTTTAATATTTAATGTTGTTTTTAAATTTCAAAGTAAGTTGTAAACATCAGAACACTTCTCTATAATCTTCAACATGCATATCTTTAGCTCGAGTTTCCTATGTTGTTACAATATTTTCCCCCTTTGAAAGTAGAACTTACATATACTAAAATGCACCAATCTTCAGTGTACTGTTCTTTATCATATTATTATAAAAATTCAGGCATACAGAAAAATTGAAAGTACTTTATAGTTGAACATCTATATACTTTCCACTTAGATTCTACAATTAACATTTCCACATATCTAAAACTATCTATTCTTACTAGTTTTAGTATTTGCTTTGTTAAACCCTCAATAATTTTCTTTTTTTTTCAACTCAAAGGTCTTTAATATCCCCCAACTCCTAAATGAAAAATATCTGTTATGCTTTATCTTTTTAAGTTTTTTATTATTGTTCAATTACAGTTGTCTCCAGTTTTCAAACAATCATGCTATTTGTAAACAGACACTGTTTTATTTTTCTTTAAGATCTTTATTTATTTTATTTTTACTTGCCTTTTCACACTGGTGAAATTCCAATTTGAATTTAAATAAATGAGGTGAGATTGTGCAACCTTGCCATTTTTCTGACTATAAGGGAAATAGTTTTTAATATATACCCATATAGTATGTTAGCATTATGTTTTTGTTGGTATTGTTTATTGAATTGAAGTGCTCTTATTTCTAGTTTGTTGTGAATTTCCATCTCAAAGAAGTGATGAATTTTCTCTATTAATTTTTCTATAGCTTTGCAATGACAATAAGGGTTTATATCCTGCATTCTTTTGATATTATGAGTTCTCTTGATTGATTTTTGAATGTTACACTAACCCTCCCTTCCTATGATAAAACCTACCTCTCTGTTATTTATTCTTTTTTCCTGTGGATTGCTAATTTATGTTTGCTAATATTTTGTGAAGCATTTTTTGTCTATGCTCACAAGGGGCATTGGTCTATAATTTTTACTATCAAGTTGGTATTAACAGTATGCTGGGTCAATGAAATGAGCTGAGAAGTTTTCAATCATCTATTTTCTGAAATAAGAAAGTAGTTATTTATTTCTTTTCTTTTTGGTAAAGTTTATAAATGTAACAATTCGGACCTAAACTTTACTTTGTTGTAGGGTATTTTAATAACAAACTTGACTTTTGTGTTAGATATAAAAGCAATCGGATTTTTTTCACCAAGTGTCAGTTTAGTAAACTGTATATAGCTCAAGGAATCTTTCATTTAATCTGCGTTATCAAGTTTCTCCAATAAAGTAATATTACCTTGTTATCATTTGAGCATTTTGAGTGATAGTCCCTCTTTCATTCCTGATACTGGTAATTTGTACCCTCTCTCTGTTAGCTTGGTGAGTCTAGTTCAGGTTTTATCATTTGTATAAATACATTTTCAAAGAATCAAAGTTTGGTTGTGTTAAGTTTTTCTAAAGTTAATATATTTTCTCTCTCATTAATTTGTAGAATAACCCTTACTTTTATGTTCTTTCTACTTACTTGGATTTAAATTTGTTTTTATTTTACTAAATACTTAGGACAGCACCGTAGGCCATTGACTTTAGACATTTCTTCTTTTTTAATTTAAGCATCTAAAGCTATAAATTATTTTTAAGCACTGATATAGCTGATTCTCACAAGTTTGATATGGTGTTTTTAAATTGTTATTTATTTTGAATTTTTAAAAATTGACCTTTAGATTTTATCTTTGAGCCATGGATTATGTAAAGGTATTTTTAATTATTCATTTTAGAGTGAATTTTCCCAGAAATCTTATTGTTATCAATTTCTAGTTTGTTTCTGTTATTATTATATAATATGTTTTATAATTTTAATCATTTAAATTTTTAAATCTTAAGGAGACTTGTGTTTTGGCCAGCACGTGTTCTATGTGTCGAAGAACCCCTCTGCACACGAAAATTACAGTCTGCACTTGTTCCGTACATTGTTCTCTAAATATCAATTATGTCAGGGAAGTTGGTAGTGTTCTTCAAATCTTTCATTTCTTTCTGATTCTTTGACTAGTTATTATAGCAATTGCTCTGAAATGGGCATTAACATCTGAAACAATGATTGTGATATTATTTATTTTTGTAATTCCATAAATATTTGCTTCCTGCATTTGAGGTTCTGTAACTAGCTGCAGAAAACTTTTGAGTCATATGTCTTCTTCCTGAGTTGTCCCATTTATAGCTATCTAATTTCTGTCATTATCCCTGGTAATTGTCTTTCTCATGATGTCTGTTTTATCTGATATTAATATAGCTCCTCCAGCATTCTTATGCTTGCTATTTGCAGTATATATTTTTATATATATTTACTTTCCATCCAGTTTGTCATTTAACATTGAGAGTGCTTTTCCGATCCAACTGTCCACTAACGCCAGAATAAATATTATATTATGGCACAATGAAAAAGATTATTACAAATATTGTTAAGTGTGTAGATAAATCAGTTGTGTAATGAAAATCTAAAATAAATTTATAAACATAAAGAATGATTATATCATTAGCATTGCTATTATCATATCATCATCATTTAAAAGCCTATCACTGTTAGACTTCAAACAATTATTATCAAAAGAATTTAATTAAATGTTCTAATTGAACTACAAATCATTGACAAAGGCAATTGGTCCAGTACAGACGCTCATCCTGGCTGTATCCTATTGTGCATGATTGGTTTGATTCCACCAGTGCTGTCCAATAGAACATTTTATATGGATGGAAATGGTCTCCACCTGCTGCCCAGTGTGGTAGCCATTAACCTGTTGACTATTAAGCTATTGACCACTTCAAATGTGACTAGCATGACCAAGAAACTAAATTTTGAATTTAAATAACTGTTAATAAATTTAAGTTTAAGTAGTCAGATTTAAATTTGTTAATGTGGAAATTATTGTGGAAGCCCTATTTTCTTAACATTTTTTTAACCAAGGAGAAATGAAAAGGGTTATCACCTACATAACTGAGGTATCCAAGGACACCAGGCAGATCTCTCAGATAATTCCAGAATGTTTTGAGAGAGCAAGGAAAGGAGGGTGCCCTGGGTCCTCACTGTGGTTAGTGCATGGGAGGTTATAGGGTTCACATGTGCAGATATAAACTTATATGGTTAGCATCTTTTTGTTTGTTTTCTTTTAGCATCTTTGTCTAGCTTTGGTATCTGGGAAATGTTATCCTAAATGAATGAGTAAAGGAATATTCCTTGTCTTCAGTTTTTTGAAAGTTTCAGAAATGTTGGTGTTAGTCCTTTTTAAATATTTGGTAACTTCAGTAGGGAAGCACCTGCTCTAGGGATTGCCTTCTTGGAAAGTGTTTAATTGTTGATTTATCTACTTACTTGGTCATAGGTCTATTTAGATTTTCTGTTAATCATGACTTAGTCTTGGTAGGCTGTATGTTTCTCAGAAGTTTGTTTATTTCATCTAGGCTATTCAATTTGTGGGTGTATAATTATCCATAGTATTCTTTTATACTCCATGTATTTCTGCAAAGTATGTAGAACATCACAATTTATATTTGATTTAGTAATTGGAGTCTTTCCTTTTTTCTAGACAATTTAACTAATGGCTTGTTAATTCTCCTGATTTTTCCAGGAACAAATTTTTGGTGTTTTTGTTGGCTGTATTATTTTCTTATTATCTATCTTATTTATCTCTGCTGTAATCATTATTTTCTTCCTTGCTAGATTTAGGTTCAATTTGTTATTCATTCTTTAGCTGCTGAAGATGTAAATTTAGCCCTGGCTGGTGTGGCTCACTGGATTGAGCACCAGCCTATGAAACAAAGGGTCACAGGTTCAATTCCCAGTCAGGGCACATGCCTGGGTTGTGAGCCAGGTCCCCAGTAGGGAGTACATGAGAAACAACCAGACACTGATATTTTTCTTCCTCTCTTTCTCCCTCCCTTCCCCTCTTTCTATAAATGAATGAATGAATGAATGAATGAATAAAATCTTTTTTAAAAGATGTAAATTTACATTGTTGATTTGACATCTCTTTAAAAGCTTTTAAATTAAATTTATTGGGATGACATTGGCTAATAAATTATATAGGTTTTAAGTAGAGAATTCTATAATGCATCATGTATATGTTGCATTGTATGTTTACCACCCAAAGTCAAATCTCCCCCATTACCATATATTTGACCCCCTTATCCCTTACTAACTCCCACCCAACCCCTTTTCCCTCTGGCAACTGCCATACTGTTGTCTGTGTCTGTGAGTTTTTGCTTGTATTTTGTGTGTGTGCATTTTGTCATTTTGTTGCTTTCAGTTTAATGACTTGCAGAAGTTTCATTTCTTTCATACTTTCATCTCTCTTCATCTCAACATCTTTAAACATCAAATCTCAAATTTGCTTTGGCTAAACAGCAAATCTTTGAGTAATTATAGCCATTTATTATCAGTCAGAGAAACTGTCAAATGAGATATCTGTACTTTAACTCCAAATCACCTGGGATGTTATTATCAAGATCTGATGATGAGCACAAAACAATGCTCAGAGGGCTTTTCATAAATTCAGAAATCCTGAGATTGTCAGACAAGCATGCATATCACAAAACTCCTGAATAGAATGCAAACTGGGAAGAACTGACACTTTTATCATAATGAAAAACATGAATACTTTTCTTTTTTTTGCATTCCAGCTGTATCTTCAAGTTTAAGTTGCTTATAAATTTATAATATTAGTATATCATGCTTTTAGAAGATTGAAACATAAGTGACTTTCAAGTGTCATCATATTAATACAAATATGTATTTCATCATAGAGTAAACTTTCTAGGCAACAGTGTGAAACTACAGAATAAACTCATTAACTTCTAAGTTTGAGGTCCCCAAAACTTGCTGATAATCAAGTTACGTGAGAAACTTGTTATAAAATAAGTCTCAGTAAGCTATTGTAGACTAAATGAATCAGAGTTAGCTTATAATATTCATAATAATAATTATAATGAATAAGAGGGATAGACAATTGTCAAAATCAATGATACTATCTATTTAAATTGGTTTAAAATCTTAATCTAGCAGATTATATACTGTCTTTGATTTTTAAAATAATTGTGATAAAAGTGAACAGCCAGTTCCAAAATTACAGTACTGATTCTCATACTCTTGTTTCTGTCTTTCAACAAGCTGGATGACTTAAATAGACAGTCTTGACATGAAAGGTAACTATTCCCAAAATATGCATTAGTATCTTCTTACAAGGTATTGATGAAATAAGATCACATTGTCAGTATTCTCTTGAGTTTGTCATCTCATGCTATCCACAAAAAGCACCAAAAGTTATTTTTGTTTATTGAGTAAATGAATATATACATTTAGCCTGAAATACACCAAGATATTAAAAATCATATTCACATATGTATAGAAGTAACATAAAAACTTCAATTCTTTATTATTTTATTTTTCCAGAAAATATTTAGCAATGCATTAAAAAACCTGAGAGAGAAAATATTATAAAATATCTTATATTCTATAAGCTATGCATTATATAATTCAATTTTTCTCAAGTTCTGCTCATACAATTTAATTGGTCAGAAACAATTATTTCTATTATAAGAGAAGCTTCTGGTAACTTAAAATTTTTTCACTGCATAAGGATTTGCAGGGATTTTAAGATTTTCAAACAAATCAAGTATCTGATGAGACTTTTTATCTCCTGAGTGACAGTTAGGGTGATGAGAGTTTTAAGCAGCAGGAGTCCAACTCTTGTGGCACTTAATGTGTAGTCAGTTTTGTTGTGGCTGACCCAAAATATAGATAACTCTTCTTGTCAGGGAAAAGTTTGTCTGACTCCTTGATCCATAGATTAAAAGGGAGGGGGTGGGTTAGTGAGAAAAAGAGAATGTAATAAATCATAAATACTTGGAGAAACAAAAAAAGCATGTTTTTATTTTTATTGTTTTTAAAATATTTTATTGATTATGCTATTGCAGTTATCCCAATTTTTCTCCCCTTTATTTCCCTCTGCCCTACACCCTCTCTCCCACCAGGCATGCACCCCCTTAGTTCATGACCATGGGTCATACATATAAGTTCTTTGGTTTCTCCATTTCCATACTATTCTTAACCTTCCCCTGTTTATTTTGTACCTACCATTTATGCTTCTTATTCCCTGTACCTTTACCCCCATTTTCACCTCAACCCTACCCCACTGATAACCCTCCATGTGATCTCCATTTTTGTGATTCTATTTCTGTTCTATTGCTTGCTTAGTTTGTTTTTCTTTTAGGTCTTTTTTTTTTAGGTTCAGTCATTAATAATTGTGAGTTTGTTGTCAATTTACTGTTCATATTTTTGATCATCTTTTTCTTAGATAAGTCTCTTTAACATTTCATATAATAAGGGCTTGGTGATGATGAACTCCTTTAACTTTGCCTTATCTGGGAAGCACTTTATCTGCTCTCCCATTCTAAATGATAGCTTTGCTGGACAGAGTAATCTTGAATGTAGGTCTTTGCCTTCCATGACTTTGAATACTTCCTTCTAGCCCCTTCTTTCCTGCAAGGTTTTTCTTAAGAAATCAGCTGATGGTCTTATAGGAACTCCTTTATAGATGATTGTCTCCTTTTTTCTTGCCACCTTTAAGATCTTTAAGATTCTCTCCTTATCATTGATCTTGGCTAATGTAATTATGATGTACCTTGGTGTGTGCCTCCTTGTGTCCAAATTCTTTGGGACTCTCTGAGCTTCCTGGACTTCCTAGAAGTCTATTTCCTTGGCCAGATAGGGGAAGTTCCCCTTCATTATTTGCTCAAATAAGTTTTCAATTTCTTCCTCTTCTTCTTGTTCTTCTGGAAACCCTCTGATTCAGAGGTGGGAACACTTGAAGTTGTCCTGAAGTTTCCTAAGCCTCTCCTCATTTTTTTGAATTTATGTTTCTTCATTTTGTTCCAGTTGAATGTTTATTTCTTCCTTCTGCTCCAAATTGTTGATTAGAACTGTGGTTTCCTTCCTGTCACTGTTGGTTCCCTGTATATTTTTCTTTATTTCACTTTGCAAAGCCTTCACTTTTTCCTCTATTTTGGGACCGTAGTCAACTATTTCTGTGAGTAGCCTCATTACCAGTGTTTTGAACTCTGCATCTGATAGGTTGGTTATCTCTTCATTGCTTAGTTCTATTTTGGGAGCTTTGATCTGTTCTTTCAGTTGGGCCATATTTTTTTTTTTGTCTGGGCTCACCTGTTACTTTGTAAGGAGCAGAGCCTTAGGTAATTGCCAAGGTGAGGAACTCACATTGCTGTGTTATAACACTGTATGTGAGGGAGGGGTCCGAGAGGAACAGTGCCACTTACTTGGCTCTCAGCTGGCTTTCAGTCACTTCCCCTACTACCCAAAAGTAAATTGGGCCCTTCTGGTGCTTATTCTAAGGTGGGTGGGTTTGTGTACTTTCCAGGACCCTGTGGGTCTCTCCAATGAACTCTCCTGTGAGACTGGGAGATTTTCCTGCCACCACAATCCCCGCTGGTTATTATAGACAGAGGTTTTGATGCTTTCTTTTCCTGAACAAGAACCCTGGGTTGCATGGTCTGCCTTACTCCCCAGTTGTTGCTCTCAGTTTATCCACACACAAATGTGGGATGGCCTGGTCCTCCAGCCACCACCTTGCTGTGCATCCTCTCCATCCCAGCTGCCATCTCCACTCTTCCTACTAGTCTGGATAGATGTTTCTTCTTTAATTCCATTTTTGTTGGACTTCCATACAGTTCGATATTTGGGAAGTTCTGGTTATTTTTTGTTTTTAAATTTGTTGTTGTCCTTCTTTTGATTATGCAAGGAGGCAAAGTGTATCTACCTATGCCTCCATCTTGGCTGGAAGTTCCCAAAAAGCCTGTTTTTAGACTATAGAAAAGAATTGGGTGCTCTGATATTCCCCAAGTTCTTGCATTTATTATATGAATATTTTAGGAATATATACTTGTTACTAAAGACATTATTCATTTACCTTTAATCTAACATGAACAATTTATTCAGATATACACTTAAGAGCAAGAAAATGTCTTATTTCTATAAGAGCTGGCACTTTGGGTGGTCAATCTCAGTAAAAAAGAATGCTATTTTCAATAACCATCCAAGCAGAAGAATTCTGCTATTATAACCAGAACTATTGTATATAAGGGAAAAAGTTTCCTGATTAAAGCTGAAAATAATGATATTTGTTTTTATTTTTTCATGTAATTATCTTATGTACATTTTCTAAATTTATACATAATTTATTTCAAGAGGTAGGATTAAAAGTGTTACAAAACATCTACAACAATATTCTTAGACTAATCAACTATACTAACAATGTTTTTTTTAATTTTTAACATGTCAATTCTCTTTGACTCCTACTTGAAACTGCTTTACAGTAGCAATGAAAATAAGACTTTACATTTTTATAATGATGCTTCACAATTTACAAGATATTACATATACATTATCCTATTTTACCCTCCAAACAATAATGTGAGATAAGTATTATTTTACACAGGAGAAAAGTGAAGCACAGAAAAGTTACTAGCCCATTATCCCACCACTATTTTATGGTGGAGCTGAGATCCAGAGAGTCTGGCTCCAAAGCCTGAACACTTAAATATGATTGTATATTGTTCTACAGCTAAGAACAATAAATACAGGAAAGGGTGGTTCCCTTTATTCATAATGTAAAATACAAACTAAACAGAAACAGGCACCACATTTCAACTCTAATGAACAGAGTTGTAATAGTTAATAAATAGATAGTATATACACTGTCACTGAGGGTATAAATTGAAAGGTAATTTGGTGATATCTATCCCATCACTCTCAAATGTGTGCACAGAGACATAATACAAGGAAATTCAAGGCAGACCTATTTATAAAAGTAAAAAAAAAAATTAACTAGAATATACCTAAATCCCAAAGGAAAGCATTTTGGTTACATACATCCTAGTATGTCTGTACAGCTGTTAAAAAGTACCAAAGTAGGTGTGTTTTTACTTACATGAAAAGTTGTCTTTGATATAATTTTAACTGGGGAAAAAAAAACAGAAAATTTCTGAAAAGTCTATATTTTAAAGTTTATGTTACTGGCAAATGTTAACATATTAAATATGCTTAGAAAAATCTCTGGAAGAGTACACTTTAAAATATTAAGAGTGGCTATGTCTGTATAAATGGTTGGCTCTCTAAGAAAAGATGGATTGGAGCAGTTTCATCTTTTTAAATGTTCTTTTCTATTCTGAATTTATTTTAAGAAGTGTGTATTACTTTAACATTAAAAATAATTCAATGATGATACAGTATAAATCTCTTACCTTCTTCTATCAATTTAACAGTAAAGTAATCCCTACCCTGCCCCAAACAAGTACCAAGGGCATCCCCATGTGCAAGTGAAATCCAAGCCACCAAGCCCAGCAAAGTGCTCACATTCAGAAAATAGAGTCTGGTATCCAGTGTCTACTTTGACCCCATTTAAATTTGTGACAGAATCTCTCCTGGCAAACAAACTTGGATACTATCAGTCTTATAAACAATTCCTCAGGGCTTTTCTTTTCCCTATTTGATGTGGCAATTTCACAAAACCACAGCATAATATAAGTTCCTGAAATTGCTGTTAGCTTCCAGAGGGTGGGAACTCAGGTGTCAATTTCTTTCCTCATCTCTTGGTACTGAGCATTAATGCAGTACCCAGCTTCCCTGGAGGACCATTATAGACCTACCATCGCTTTCTTAGGAACATAAATTGATTGACTGCATGTCAGCAGACTCTCAACCTGTACCATGTTTCACCATTAATATCAGTAGAATTTAGAGCCCACAAGGAGGTTACAAGTGATAGTGCTTACTAGCCCAGCAAAATGGTCCCCCACCATGTTACAATTTTAGCAAGCCAAACCTCAAGGTTTTTACTAAAAAGAAGTAGTTTCCTCCAACAAAGGCAAGCCAGAAGGATATTACATGGACCACAGAAGAAAGAAAAGCTTCCACAACTAAAGTAAGCAAAAGAATGTTTTGTTTTACTTTGCTTTCATTTTCTGGAAACTACAGATTCATAAGAAGTTTTGGTAGCAATGTATACAGCAAATACTAAAAGAACACCAACACAATTTAGATGAGGCACAGACACTGAAAATACAGAACTTCCTAGTTTCAATAAGTTCACTCCCATTTGTTTATTGAAAAGCTTTAAGTCGAATTCATGATTAAATGGCCAAGAAATCATGTCTATATAGTAATTTACCTTCCAAAACAAAAATTTAAAGGAGGAGCCTATTAGTAATTATAAATTGAAAAGGGAACCCTAGTACACTGTTGGTGGGAATGCATACTGGTACAGCCACTGTGGAAAGCAGTATGGAATTTCCTCAAAAAACTAAAAATGGAACTGCCTTTTGACTTGGCAATTCTACTGCTAGGATTATACCCTAAGAATCTTGAAACATCAATTCAAAAGAACCTATGTACCCCCCCCCCAATGTTCATAGCAGCACAATTTATAATAGCCAAGTACTGGAAGCAACCTAGGTGCCCATCAGTAAATAAGTAGATCAAAAAATTATGGTCCATTAACACAATGGAATACTACACAGCAGAAAAAAAGAAGGAACCCCTACCCTCCATGACAGCATGGATGAACTGGAGAGTATTATTCTAAGTGAAGTAAGCTAGGTGATGAAAGACAAATACCATATGATCTCACCTATAACTGGAACCTAATCAACAAAACAAACAAGCAAGCAAAATAGAATCAGAGATGTGGAAATAAAGAACAAATTGACAATGACCAGAGTGGAGTGGGAAATAGAGGAAAGAAGGGGTTGAGTCAAGTCAAGGAATGTATATGAAAGACCCATGGACAATGAGGATGCGGGGGAGGATTGAATGTGAAAGGTGGGGTTGAGTAGGCAGGGGAGAGTATGGTGGAAAATGGGAACAACTGTAATTGAACAACAGTAAAAATAAATAAATTAACTGGGACTCCCCACCCAAAACAAAATATGAAGCTACACTCTCCAAAGGACAGCAATAGCCTGATAGACTGATCTTGGCTTTAATGTTATGTAAACCTGTGTTTGAATTCCAGCTCCCCAGTTTTAAGGTGAAATGTTTATTAGAGCCCATAGTTCTCTTTTATAAAGTTAACTTAGTATGGACACCTTGAAAGTGTGGATGTCACACATAAAGCACACAGTTCACTGTAGGCATTTAAAATAATGGGTCTTACCCTTTATTAATAGCCCTATGCAAAGAATAAAGTTCTTGTTTACTAACCTCTCTCAGTTAAAATTCTTAACTTCAGCAACTTGGATTATCATCAGATTTTTCAGCTACAGTACATTTTGCCAGAAGAATATGGAATAAAATATTTAAAATTCTGAAAGAAAAGAAATCTGAGCCAAGAATTTTAACTTCACGGAAACTGATTTTGAAGTATAAAAAGTATAGATAAAATGTTATCAATATGTAAGAACTCAGAGAATATATTTCCTGAAGGATCTACTACAGAGAAATCTTTAAGCAGCTAATAGAACTAGACAGACATTGGCACAGACTGTGGTGAGCATTGAGCATACAGTGTGGGGCAAAAGTAGGTTTATAGTTGTTTGTATGGAAAATAATACAATATTTAAAAATAATAATGCAAGAAAAGAGCTCTGTGTTTCACATACTCACAGCTGTAAACCCACTTTTGCCTTACCCTGTATAATTGCTTGTAGAACTACAATTTAAAAAGGTTATAAAGAATGAAGAATAGTGTGCAGTGGCTAATATATACACAAAAGGGATTATGCTGGTGGTGGTATCATTAATACTGCTATTCTGAGAATGATGATTCTTAATTTGGAAGAAAGAAGATATGTATACAATGTAAAAGAGGTTAAGTAAAAAATGGTCTAATAAAACTTTGAATTGTAAGAATCAGTATGAGATTATGAGGTATTTTATCCTATATTATACCGATCATATACCTAAGTCTATATCTGTCTTCTAGCTCTATCCACCAAAGAGACCTAGAGACATTTATCAGTCAGGTACCATGGAGCATTTCTAGTACACCGATTGTGGTGTTGAGAAACTATTAAACAATAAGCAAAACCAGGCCTTCTTGGAAAAAACACCTCCTCCTAGGGCTAGGTGAAGAAGTGCAGAAGGTGAGCCTGAAAAATTTTATATCAATTGTAAGGAAGAAGTTATCAAACTCTGGTCAAGTTAAAAGGCTTTAGGAGGCAATATGGAGAAGCCCCTTCTTCTCAAAGATGGGAAAATTCAAACTTCTTTTTTAGAAGAAATGCAATTGAATGAAACCTACCAAACATAGTGGAATCTATGAACACACAAAATTAGTTTAAATAGAGGGTGATGGGGAAATAATTCATTATCTTGACAACTGGTAAATGAAGGAGGAAAATCAAGCACTTGTTTTGCCTGTTCTATATGAGCTTTATTATTGGACATCCAAAAAGTAGATAAAGCAAATTTACTGAATAAGAATATCTCCATTTTTTCAGTCTCTAATAGCTCAAATTCTTTAACAGATTAACTGTAAAGAAAAAAAAAAGAATGAAGAAATAACAATGTGTTTAAATGAGCAAGACTAAACTGTAGGGTCCAGAATGTAGTCTTGGGATGAGAATATAAGGAAATGCAAAGAAGAGATTAATACACAAGCCACATCATGGCCACATTGGCTATGATTGCGACAGGGCATGTGAAGAGTTTCTGGGATGGGACTGACAAATCTCTTTTTGACCTGTGTGGTGGCTACAAGGGTATAATAATCTATATAACAACATACATTGTTGGTGAGGTATTCAGCATCTGTATTTTATCTTCTGATACAAAGGAGGAAAATACCTAGGCCTTGTGTCTGCTCCCAGAGAGTTTTATTTCATTGATTAGGCAGAGAGAGAGCGCACTAGGTATTTGTTGAATCTCTACAGATTATTTCAATTTGTAAGTAAATTTTTTTCTCTACTCCTAAAGTATGTTGGAAAAAGATGAGACATTTCAATTTGTGAAAGTTACAGTCTAGATCAATCAAAAGGAGCATTTTATACATTAATAAGTCATTCAGATGTATATTAAAGGTGTCCTGGGGAAGAGACTTATATAATTATATTTCTTTTAATACACAACCATTCTGGTGTCACTGATTCTTTTGCATCAATAATTTTATTTCAATTACCATAAAACTGTGATCTAAAACTTTCTACCAGTCTCAAATGACTTGTTTCATTTTGACATGTTTCTAAAACTATCATAAGCAGTAACAAAAATAACAACTCTTCTATACACAATTTATTTTAGGAGGACTCAGACCAAAGCTGAAGGTGAGCCTCATGTGTCTTGACCACGGACCTGCTGATGCTGCAGTGGAATCCAAGCATGGAAGCAAAAGCCTATTTTAAGCTTTTTTATTGTTAAATTACACTGAATTGCTGCTACCCGAAAGAAACTTAAAAAAGAAATCATTATAATTATAAATTCCTTGATATTTAACCACATGCCTCAGTAAGCTTTAGTACTGCATACTACTTTTTAATATTATCTGATCTTTAGAGCTAGAGTAGTTTGACCAAGGATCTCTTTTCTAAACAAACTATTAAAAATATTAAATGTATTAACTAAAGCACACTTTTTATTATTGACCATCCATAAGCACATCATTGCTAACGTCCACCAAAAGAAAGTAAAAAGACCATTCCATTTCAATCTCAACAGTATTCAGGATGTACCAGTAGATCTGTCTTTGATTGGCTGAAGGGCCCTGTTAAAATATACACATGGAAGTTTTGATCAAAATACTAACTTCATCTGGCACAACCAAATGCATTGTTTTGAAAAAGGGAATTTTTTCTGCTGCCAAAGTTCCTCTTTTACATCTATTTAGTCTGTCCAGAAAGTATTCATCCATATACTATGAAAAATAGAGACATATTGAAGAAGATACAAGATACAAGGACATAAGACACAAGACCCCTCAATCTCCTTCAAAGTAGGCACCATGGGATCTCACACAGTTCTCACAATTGCCATCAGCTAATGTGTTGTATTTTCCTGACTCTCATCAATGGTCTGAAATCTCTTCCCTTTCAAAGGTGATTTTGGTTTTGGGAAAAGCCGGAAGTCACAGGGCACCAAATCTGGGCTGTAGGGTGGCTGAGTCACCTGGGCAATTTGATGTTTCACCAGAAAGCTCTGCTGGAGATGTGATGCATGAGTGGGCACATTGTTGTGATGAAGCTGCCATAGCTTTGGCCTACTGAATCATCAAGATAGTTTCCACACAGGAATGTTCAAGTTTAATGCAAAATTTGATGCAAATTCTTTGCTCTGCTTGCTCAGTCATTTTGAATACGATGGCCATGCTGTACACATGCTCACTCAATGGCGTCTACCACCCCCACTAACAAGTACAGTGAAGTCATCATTGTTCACACATGCACATTCCAGTTCACTCTCCTTGGCTGCCAGGTTACATCAGTGTCATGCAAACTATTCTCATTATAGGAACAATAGTTGGACTTTTCCTCGACAGGCCTTGTATCAAGTATAATTTAACTTCTACTGCTGATTCATAATGAATTTGAATAGCAGCAATTAATTCTGCTCTAGGTTTGTGATTACTTTAGAAGATAGAGGTTTATGACTCAGTTCTTATAAAGTTTTGCCTGCTTTTAACAAATTAGTCCTTTCTGAATCAGGACCTTTGGACATAAATTGGAATGTATTTTGATTTAATTATTATACAAAGATGTGATTACAGTTTTATTCTATTCAACCAAAGTATAGTCATAATAAAGCAAAACTTGTAAATAAAATTTATTTTAGCACTATTATAAATTTCTTCCTTTGAAACAAGAAGCAAAATCATATGACTGTATATAGTAAAGCATGGATTGTAGGCAAGCAGTTACCCTGTGACTGAATGAGGAAAGGCATGCCTGGTGGCCCTCAGAGTCAGTCAAGAGAACTTTAACCAGAGAATGCACAAGATCCAGATCTGAGACAAAGGATCAGAAGTGCTGACTGCTCTTTGAGAGGAAAATTTGGGAGGTCCAAATAAAAAAGGATCACTTTCTTAAAGGAGTGTTATTACTAAAGAAAAGATTAATAAATATGTAAAATGTTTTCATGGAAGTTAATTTCTATAATTTTATTCATTATTTTTGTTTAAATGATATTTGAAATGTTTTAATAACTACCAAATATATATTATCCTTTTACTTCTGTTCAACCAAAAGTATATTCAAAATCAAACTATAACACTTATCTTTTCTCAGACATTTTATATAGTGGTTACATGAATTCATTTGCATTACAATAGTGACTTTTATTAAAAGTGCCGGATACACTATCATCCAAATTATCTTCCCTAAACATAACTCTAGACGTTAAAAGTCTGATTTCACATAACCTATTAGTTGTTCTATTTAAGTACATCATGTGAAATTAGGAGCTACTAAGGCACATCATAATTACATTGCCCAAGATTATAAATAAGGAGTGAATCTTAAAAGCAGAAAGAGAAAAAGAGACAGTTACCTACAAGGAGTTGCCATAAGACCATCAGCTGGTTTCTCAAAAGAAACCTTGCAGTCAAGAAGGGGCTGGAAAGAAGCACTTGAAATCATGAAAGGCAAGGACCTACATCTAAGATTACTCTATCTAGCAAAGCTTTCATTAAGAATGGAAGGGCAGATGAAGCTCTTCCTAGATAAGGTCAAGTTAAAGAAGTTCATCATCATGAGCCCTTATGATATGAAAAAATAAAGGGACTTATCTAAGGAAAAGAAGATGATCAAAACCATGAACATTAAAATGACAACAAACTCACAACTATCAACAACCGAACCCTAAAAAAAAAAAAAGCAAACAACTAGAACAGGAACAGAATTACAGAAATGGAGATCACGTGGTGGGTTAACAGGGGGGAGGGGTTGGGGGGAGAATGGGAGAAAAAGTAAAGGGAATAAGCATAAATGGTAGGTACAAAATAGGGGAAGTTAAGTATAGTATGGGACGTGGAGAAACCAAAGAACTTATATGTATGACCCATGGACATGAACTAAAGGGGAGAGGGAATGTGAGTGAGAGGGGGGTGCAAGGTAAAGGGGAATAAAGGGGGAAAATGGGACAACTGTAAAAGAAAAAAAGAAAGGTGTAACAAAGAAACTAACTTTAAATAGCAGTTGATTTTGTGGCAGAGCAAAGCAATCATCACTATTTTTTCTTTTCAACATTTTGTGTCTAGAAGAACCTTTGAATCAAATTTGTACAATATCCATTAGAAATGGATATGATTGGTTTGAATTCATAAAATTATTAGAGAAAATATATTTTGTAATAAACTCTTCAAAAATACACATAGTAGACAATATATGCATAAGTACTTTTTAAGTTGTAAAGTACCATATAAATTATTACAAAATACTTGAAATCAAGAAAGAAAAAGTTACACATAAAATATTCAAGTATGGCTGATATGGGACAATATTTCTTCTATTGCATTATTGAATATCTTTTGTGATTACAAATTTGCTAGGTTGGATTGCAAGACTATATTTAGTGAAAGTATATAGAGTTGATTTCAAAAGAATGCATACATTAGAAAAACATAACAAATATATGTTATATGATGTTAACAATAGGGAACAAATATGATATGTATAGGAATGCTGTATTATCTTTGTAACTTTTGTGTATATCTAAATATGTTCTATAATACAAATTTTATTTAAAAGCCCTATAGGCTTAAAATAAAAATTGGGAAAAGCAAAAAAAGAAAAGAAAAGAAAAAACATGACAAATGTATTTATTTCATATGTAGACAGGTGTGGAGGAAGTAGGAGGAACCAGTGATTTAACAATTCAAATTAACTCAGAGCTCTCCTTAATTCACATACTTTACAATAAGAAAGTATGGATGCTTCAGCACCCTCTGGCATGTTAGATCCTGCCATATGATTTCAAACTTGGATTTTCCCCATTCAAATCATCATGAAGTTGTCATGTCTTATAAGTATTGTTGTAAAAGTCATAACAACACAGTGCCTCTGTGTTGTCACTGCTAGTCTTTTTTGTGTGTGTTTGAGATGATCACATGTAGCCTCATAAAATTCTCCTCTCTCATCACCTCCTGGGAACTTTTAAAAAAAGGTTTCCATCCTTAGCTTCCCCACATGTGAAAAATTTCCCATCAACTCTGGCATGATTTCCACTAATTTTAGAAATTCCAAGAATATTTCATATTCTGGAAAAAGGATAGAACTAAATAAATATTTAACAATAGAATAAAAATAAAAACACTGAAAGAATGTAGTATGTGTAAGCTACATACCATGCAATAAATAATATTGATAGTCATAGAACATGTATGGAACAAAACTTTAGTAAATTGTTCAAAACTAAACATATTTACAAATTTAGATTTCAATTCTTTTGGAAAATATGATAAAAGTCAGCTAATTCATGTCATTGTGGCTTGAGTTTAAAAGGCTGGTTTTTGTCTCCATGGCCTGAGGAGTGCTAACAACTAGGGTGACTGTGGGTTCAGACTACAGCTTCTGGGCCCTCGCCTGCCATTAGCCTTATCAAAGGGCATTGTAGGCCGAGTATGCTTTGGCACTGATGCTGACACAGGCCAGGTGGTCTAGTTTGTGTCTCAAACATTTCCCCAGGGAAACTGAGATGAATCCTTTGGCCACATTCCTAAAAGTCCCATTTTATCGCCTCCTAAATAAGATTTTTGGAACTAATATTAATATTTTTCTCATTATCTATTTCATCAGTCAATTTTTAATTCAATTCAAAAGTATATATCTCTAAGTCATACCAATCTTTCGGGGTTCAGTTTCATATATAACACATAATATTTTTTCAACATTTCTTTTAGGTGTCTCAAAAACACCTTAATATCAAGAGGTCTAAAACTCAACTGAGGAACTTCTCCAAATCTGATACTTCACATTGAAATCATGAAAATATTAGTAATTCATGACTGATAGTCTTTCCTGTTGCCACTAGCACCACATCCAGATGATCTCCAAGTCCTCTTTTGCCTGTTAAGTATCTATAGAATCCATCCATTTCTCCCAAGTGTGATTGCCAGCTTGCTAGTCCAAACAGTTCTCATCCATCATGCTGCCTAAATGCCTCTTTTATTCACACTCCATCCTACCTTGTCTCCCCAAACTAATTATATTAACTACAGCTGTGTTTTCTTTATTCAATACACAAATATAATCATGCCACCTCCCCATTTCCACTTAAAACATGCCATTGGCTTTTGGTTGCTATTAATATAAAGGGGTAAGTTTACAACAGGCTTTACTTCATGCAGCTGAAATTTACCTCTCATTCCACATGTTACTCCATGATACCCCCTGATTCTCTGAGCTCTAGTAGTCACTGATGTTTGTATGGTTTTCTTTCTGCTTACAACTTTCATCCATACCTCATTTCCCATTGCCAACTGAACCAAAGTATCACTTTTTCATGGAAGTCTTTACTTACATACACCCTCCATTACTCACTAGTTCAGATGCACCTGATATATATCTCATAACTCCATATGCCTTTTCTTTTTATAGAATTATTCCAACTATTTATATATATTTTATATTTACTGAGACATATCTGGCATAAATGTAGATGCAATGAGGGAAATAACCATGTCTATTCTTATCATCCTGTCTTCATCTTTTAGTGCAGTGCCTACAAAATCAACTGCAATGCAATACATAATTGCTTAATGAAGAAGTAAATATATTGTGTCCCCATACTGCATAATGTACTCAGCTCTAAAAATGATACCAAGGAAAATATAGTCTTTTTTAAAAAATCTAACAGTCTTATACTTCAATCATCTATTTAAAACTGCAAACTCCCTTGTTTCTCTCTAACACACTTCTAATCCTCCTGTTTTTTTTTTCTTATAACCTCTTGCCTTCTAATATCCTGTAAGATTTACTTTAATCATCATGTCCATTGAGAGCAGAAATTTTTGTTGCCAAAAAAGTCTCAATTATTTAAAACAATTCTTAACACATAGTAGACATTCAACAATTACTTGTTGGATGAAGAATGAATCAATTTCAAAAAATACTAATTATGAAATGTCTTATTCAGATGTTATCTCCCACAACTTTGACTTTCATTCTAACTAGCAATGCTATACACCTACAGTAGTGTTCACAACAGAGGCAATTTGCGACTCCACCACTCCCTGGGAAGCAGTTGACAACGTCTGGAGATATTTACAGTTGTCACAACCTGGGATAGGGGATGGTACTGGAATCTGGTGTAGAGCACAGGATGTTACTAAACATCCTTAACGTACAGGCAACTCCCCACAACTAAGAATTCTAGGGCCCAAAATGTCAATAGTGCAAGGAATCAGAAATTCTGAACCATAATCTCATCTGCTGTGTCCCGTTCTTTCCATCAGCTTCCTTCCATCAGCTTGCATCACACCTTTCCCCTCCTTTGTCGAAAATTTTCCTTTACTTGTGCTTCTTCTTCTCTCACTTATTTTCACCTCAGGCTTACCACTGCACCCATGAGCTTTGGTCAGTACTATTGAGGGTTTTTTAAAAAAGCTTTTGCATGTCAATGTACCAAACAAGATACCTTGTAATATAATATGAAGCACATAATATGGAGCACATAATATGAAGCTATCCCCACTCTATTAACCTACCACCAAGCTGTATGAAAAATGCATGGCTACCTAACATCTTTTTGATTCAATATGTCAATTTAAAATCAAATGTCACTTTAATGATATTTCAATAGCTTCCATTTATTTTAGGGACCAGAAACCAGGGACCTATCCCAAAGGTATATGGCCTCAAAGTTTGATCCCTGACGTAACTACTCAGACTACTGAATTTGAGAATTCATTTGATTTCAAACAACATAAGTTTTCCTTCCAACTAGTTTACAAGGAATAATTCATAGTCACTCTATGGACTTAGGGTATAAAAACCTCAAGGGCTCCTATTAACTCACATTCTAAATAGAAAAAAAAATCAGTTGGTAATTTTTTTACATTCTGTAAAATAAAATCTATTTGATTACTAAATAATGTGTATATGGGCCAAATACTATGACATGCATCCCCAGGACAGAGTTATTATCCAGGATCTTATTCATCATGCTACTCTCGGTGCCTAATCCATCATTACCACATACTAGGTGTTCAATAAATGTTTAGGGAGGGGTAAACAAATGCATAGCATTGATGACTACTATTTCTTTATCAGTATACATGTAAAAATTTTAACATGTAAATATTTTTCTTTTTTTAATTTTATTTTAATTGTTGTTCTTATTCAGTTTTCTGTTTTCCACTCCCATCCCATCCCATCGCCCCAGCCCTCCCCAGCTCCCTCCCATTTCCACCCCCCTTCCAGCTTTTGTCCATGTGTCCTTTATACTTGTTGCTCCAAACCCTTCCTCTTTCCCCCTGGAATTCCTTCCCCTCTCCCCTCTGGTGATTACCAACCCCTTCTCAATTTCAGTGTCTTTGGTTATATTGTGCTTGTTTGATTGTTTTTTTTTTATTAGGTTCCTCTTAAAGGTGAGATCGTATGGTATTTGTCTTTCACTGCCTGGCTTATTTCACTTAGGGTAATGCTCTCCAGTTCCATCCATGCTGTCACGAAGGGTAGGAGCTCCTTTCTTTCTGCTGCATAGAATTCCATTGTGTAAATGTACCATAGTTTCTTGATCCATTCATTTATTGATGGGCACCTAGGTTGCTTCCAACATTTGCCTATTGTAAATTGTGCTGCTATGAACATTGGGGTGCATAGGTTCTTTTGGATTGGTGTTTCAGGGTTTCTAGGATATAATCCTAGCAGTGGAATTGCTGGGTCAAAAGGTAGGTCCATTTTTAGTTTTGTTAGAAAATTCCATACTGCTTTCCATAGTGGTTGTACCAGTCTGCAGTCCCACCAACTAGGGTCCCCTTTTCTCCACAACTTCTCCAACACTTGTTGTTTGTTGCTTTGTTTATGATGGACATTCTGACTGTTGTGAGGTGGTATCTCATTGTGGTTTTAATTTGCATCTCTCTGATAGCTAGTGATATCGAGCATCTTTTCATGTGTTTCTGGATCTTCTGTATGTCCTCCTTGGAGAAGTGTCTGTTCAAGTCTTTTGCCCATTTTTTAATTGGGTTGCTTGTCTTCTTAGAGTGGAGTCCTGTAAGGTCCTTGTATATTTTGGAGATTAAACCCTTGTCTGAGGTATCATTGGCTAATATGTTTTCCCATATAGTCAGTTCTCTTTTTATTTTACTACTGTTTTCTTTAGCCATACAGAAGCTTTTTATTTTGATGAGATCCCATTTGTTTCTTCTTTCCTTTATGTCCCTTGCTTTAGGGGACATATCAGTAAAAATGTTGCTGCATGAAATGTCTGAGATTTTCCTGCCTACATTCTCCTCTAGGACTTTAATGGTGTCATGGCTTATATTTAAATCTTTTATCCACCTTGAATTTATTTTTGTGTATGGTGTAAGTTGGTGTTCAAGTTTCATTTTTTTGCATGTAGCTATCCAGTTCTCCCAACACCACTTGTTGAAGAGGCTACTTTTACTCCATTTTATGTTGCTGCCTCCTTTGTCAAATATTAATTGACTGTAGAGAATTTGGTTTACTTCTGGGCTCTCTATTCTATTCCACTGGTCCATGTGTCTGTTTTTGTGCCAGTACCAGGCTGTTCTGATTACAGTGGCCTTGTAATACAGTTTGGTGTCAGGTATTGTAATCCTTCCTACTTGGCTCTTCTTTCTCAAAATTGCTGCAGCTATTCAAGGTCGTTTATGGCTCCATATAAATTTCTGAAGTGTTTGTTCTATGTCTGTGAAATATGCCATTGGTAATTTAATAGGTATTGCATTGAATCTGTAAATTGCTTTGGGTAGTATGTACATTTTGATGATGTTACTTCTTCCAATCCATGAACACAGTATATGTTTCCATTTGTTTGTGTCTTCCTTGATTTCTTTCTTCAATTAACATGTAAATATTTATATGATATAAATATTATTCCTACTTATATTTCTAACAAATTAGTACAAGGTAATTATACTGATACTCTGAGAAAGATTCTGAGTTTGTATTGAGGCTTACTGGGGAAAAATTAGGGAGCAATTACCAACATCTGGCGTGAATATAAGAATGGCTGGTGGCAGCACATGTAATACACACTTAGCATCCCTGACTAATCCTAACTTTAACCCCAACCATAACTAACCTTAGAATAACCAGGGATTTCTCTCTCTGTCTCATTTAGAGTCTACATTTTCTAATGCTATATTGGATCTATGAAAACTACTGCATTTATAACAGTTGACATCAGTGCACATAACACTTGTCATTTACTTGTGTTAAATCAGTCTTAATGTCCATTTCTATATGTGAAAAATAAACCAGGTTGAGTCTACTTTGGGACTCTGTGTGTGTGTGTGTGTGTGTGTGTGTGTGTGTGTGTGTGTGTGGTTTGGGGTGAAAGTTACCTTGGGACAGGGGAGGTTTTTGAGGTCCTTTGATACAAATTGATGCTTAATAATGGTTGCTGAGCATTAATGTTTTAATTTGGGCTCAGAAAAGAAGGAAGATAATTTTTTGGAGGTATCTGAAAAGATGTTTAGAGCGAAGTGGGAAATTAAGAAAATATCACCCATTTGATAGTTTTTTTAAGGTGCTATGAATAAAGAAAGGTGCATCTGTTTTCCATTGCTATAGAATAAATTACTGCAAATTGAGAAGCTTCAACAACAGCCTTTAATTATTCTACAGCTTCTGTAGGTCAGAAGTACAAGCACAGCTTCAGTAAGTCCTTTGGTCAGGGTCTCATGAGGTTCAGATCAAAGTATTGTCCAGATCTGCAGTCTCATCTGAAACTTGGGATCTCCCTCTAAGACACTCCCATTGTTACCAAAATTTAGTTCCTTGCAGCTGTAGAATTCATGGAGGCTGGTAGGTCACCAGGAGAATCTGTGATTTCTAGAATTTCTTAAATGGTTTATCTGATTAGATCAGGCACACTCAGGGAAATCTCCCTTTTGATTAACCCAAAATTAACTGATTCGGGACTCTAATTACCTCTGCAGAAGTCCCTTCACCTTTGCCATGTGAAATAACCAGAATAACCATAATATGGGAGTGACTATTCTGTCCAACTCCCATGTCCCATCCACCCTCAAGGGGAGCGGTTGTATAGGGTGTGCACAGCAGATGGCAGGAATCTTTGGAGTCGTGTTAGAATTCTACCAACCATAAGTCCCACTAGAGGAGAAGCTAAGGGAGCTGGTTTAACACCCGTTATTGTTTTGAGGTCTAAGAGACAAAGAGAAGCACAGAACTGGGAAAGAACCATCTCCTATCAAATATAACAGAGATGTGTGGAGAGCTGTGGCTTCCTGAGGGCTCAGTCCGACTCTGAGGCAGGACCACAACACTGGCATGGCAGGGCAGCAGCCCCTCTGTGGGAAGCAGCCACAGTGCCATCCTGAGGTTCACCAGGAATGGTCAGGGTTGGAGAACCTGAGTGAACCTAATTTCGAGTACTTGTGAAATATTAGATAGAGAGAAGCTAATAGGTTTCCAGAAAATTTTTGTTAGGGGGTTGAGTTTTGGAAGTTATAACTGTAGTGGTATAAGCTATCAAAATTAAAATTTTTGTATAGTTTTGACTTTTTCACATACAAGATAGTTGTTTATGATGGCTCAATTTGGAGGCATTAAATTGTAGATTATGTTAATATGATTTCTATGGCTTTAGGAATGTCTATCCTTAATAGTCACCAAAACAGACAAACGACAGACACACAAAAGCAAGCAAAATAACTCTGAGCAATAATAAAACACTGGAGGTTCGCTCCCCTCTGTGATGGACATGCTCTGCTAAAGCCTATTTCTCTGAGATACTAAAGTCTGTGGAATGTTTAAGATTCTCTGTGTATTTAATAAAAGGAGATAACTTAAAAGCCCGAGAACTACAAGAAAAATGCTTCTTTATTACAAGAAATTGTTGTACTATATGGTTGTGTACCATGTCCTACTGGTAAATGACCCCAGCAGCCATTTTACCAAAAAAAAAAAAATTTTTTTTTACTTTCAGTCTCACCAGGATTTTGTGCTAAACTGTCTCATGCCCCCTTACATTTA
The DNA here is from genome assembly GCA_004027475.1 of Anoura caudifer. Taxonomy (NCBI): domain Eukaryota; kingdom Metazoa; phylum Chordata; class Mammalia; order Chiroptera; family Phyllostomidae; genus Anoura; species Anoura caudifer. The sequence goes on from PVKU01004192.1 coordinate 136,357, forward strand.
GAATTAACTTTACTTCTGGGTTATTATATAACATAATGGACACAATCACTAGTTCCAACTGGCCTGTAAGTAGAAGAGAGACTATGACTCTAATCTATTCTCATAAAATAAAACCTTTCTATTCTTCCTTCACCACTCTCCTCCCTTACATTGGGGAATATCCTTCAAAAAACACATTCATTTAAGTACCTGAAATGAGGGCTGCCTTGTTAGCAAATTTACGACATCAAACAATAAATGGAGCATTTTACCAGCAATATTTACCAGAGCATTTTTACCGAAATTAAATATTGAAGTTATCAACAAGAAGCATAAGTGACCAAACTTAACAAAAGAGATGCAAACTGGACTCTTCCGCTGGCTGCTTTCTTGTGATGGATTCCAAAGCTAACAATCACTAGATATGCCTTTTGCTTAACAGACCATCAGATTCACAGCAGATTCTGACAAGTTGGAATTGCTTTTGTGGGTGGAAGGGACATAGGGTCTGTCTTGGAATAAGAGTTTGGATTGCCTAAATTGTATAAGAATTGTTTTCTCAATGCAAGAATTGCATTTCCCATAGTTGCCTGGCAGGGAAGAAATACTAAAGCCCAGAACAATCTATGTATGATTTTAGTATTTTCAAAGTGTTATAGCTGTTACTCAAGCCTCATTACAACTGTGTTCTGTCTAATGAGAAAAAGAAAGTAGGAATGAGAAAAAGAAAGTAGGAATGGGAAAAAGAAAGTAGGACTCCATTCTACATGTAAGAAAGGAAAAACTAAAACAAAAGAGAAAACAAGTAATTTTCATATTATATAGATAATAAAGTGACATTTCATTATATTTCCATTCATGGCATAGACTATTTATTCCCTAATGCACAAAAGAGAAAAGACAGTTACTTAAATGGAAACCAAGAAATGTGTAAGACAATAGGTAAGACGAATGTGTACATAAATATTCACACTTGGAAAACCCATATGTAATTCTTAGATTTGTCTTTTTGAAAAAGATCCCTGGATTTTCCAGCACTGAAATCTATCCATTGACCCTTTGGCTTCTTATACACCTCATGTTTGTTGAGTCACAGCTGTACTCTGTCTATATATGGATGATAGTGACTTATATGGTAATAACAGTAATTGACTTCCACCTTCAACCAAGAAGGAATATTAGGGATTTAACCTCCCTGACCTAAACAATGTGAAACATCGTAAGGGAGAATAGTTTTTAGGCATTAAACAATAGCAGTGCCACACTGTATTCCCTATGAGAAAGAAAACAACCAAAGTGAAGACTACAGTTATAACCCTTAACTGTGTGGAAATGGAGGGGAAATCCACACAGAACCTAATGATCTCACCAAGTTGAACAGACAGAGGTTAGAGTTCAGAGAGGTCAAGTAAACTGTACTTTGCAGATAAGAACACTGCCTACTTAACCTCAGTGCTTGAGATGACATGGAATAATTTTATATTTTTCAAATTGTGGTGGTGGGGATGGAGAAAATATTCTGTATAGTATTTGTTCATGAGACACAAATGGCAGATCATATTCTAATACATGACATACTCTTATGGACATATCCACATTTTGATCAAAGAAGGAAATATTTTTGTAGGAAAATAAATAAAAAGTACCACCATTGGTCCTTTACTTATAAAATTAATTTGATAAGCTTGAAAATAAATCAAAGATTTAGATTAAAAATTAGCATTCTGTAAATACAAATAAATGTGTCCTAATCTCACTTATATAGTATAAATTATACTTTAATAAGTTTCAGTATTTTCATGACTCTACTTATAATACAAATAAAGTAACTAGATATACACAATTAAAGGGTAAATATTAAAAAATACATTATTATCCAAAATTACAATATATAGATTTCATTGATTTTTTAAGCCATAACAGATAGTGTCATTGCTGTTTTCACCTGTATCATGGAATTAATGGCCTTTATTTACCCAATTTAACTATTGTTTATTCATTTAAGGAAATCAGTTTCACATCATTCTTACCTAAGTGTAAGATAGACACTATTTTTCATTCAAAAAAATTATTGAACATTTACTCTGTGCTAGGCATTGTTCACAGTGAAAGAACAAAATCAAAAGTTTACTCTCAGATATCTGTGTTTTAAGGTAGAAGACAGAAGAAAAGATAAATGTATATATACATAACCTATTTGAGATAAGGGAACATAATTAAAACTGAGAATGTAAATATAAATTAGTGGATTGAAGGGGATGAAGATACAATATTAAATAGGGTGGTCACTTCCTTCTCACACCATATACAAAAATGAACTCAAAATGAATTGAAGACTTAGATGTAAGACTCAAAAATATAAAACTACTGGAGGAAAACATAGGCAGTAAAATCTCTGACATTTCTCTTACCAATATTTTTTTCTAACATATCTCCTCAGGCAAGGGAAACAAAATACTAAATAAACAAATGTGACCACATCAAACTAAAAAATTTTTGCACAGCAGAGGAAACCATCAATAAAACAAAAAGAAACCTACTGAATGGGAGAAGATGTATGCCAATGATACATATAATAAGCAGTTACTATCCAAAGTTTATAAAGAACTCATACATATCAGCACCTAAAAAGCAAAAAAAAAAAAAAATCCAGTTAAAAAATGGACAGAGGACCTGAATAGACACGTCTTCAAAGAGGACACACAGATGGCCAATAAGCATATGAAAAGGTGCTCAACATCACTAATCATCACAGAAATGCAAAATAAAACCAAATTAGATTTCATCTCATACCTGTCAGAATGGCTATCATCAATAAACCAATAAGCATTGAGGAGAATGTAAGGAAGAGGGAAACTTTGTGCACTCTTAGTGGGAATGCAGACTGATGCAGCCACTATGGAAAACAGTATGGAGTTTCCTTTAAAAATTAAAAATGGAACTGCTCTATGACCAAGATTCCACTTCTAGGAATATACCTGAAGAAACCCAAAACACTAATTTGAAAGAATATATGCATCCCTATATTCATTTCAGCATATTTGCAATAGCCAAGCTATGGAATTAAGTCAAGTGCCCATCAATAGATGAGTGGATAAAAGGTGGTGGTACATTTACGCAATGGAATACTACTAAGCCATAAAAAATGTATCTTATCATTTGCAACAGCATGAATGGACCTGGAAAGTATAATGCTAAGTGAAATAAGTCAGAGAAAGATAAATACTATGATCTAACTTACATGTAGAATCTAAGGAACAGAATAAACAAACAATCAAAATCAACACAAACCTGTAGATACAGAGAATAGACTTTTTATTGCCAGAGAATAGGGGGTTTGGAGACTGGATAAAAAAGATGAAGGATTAAGAAGTATGAATTGGTAGTTACAATATATTCATGGAGATATAAACTACATCATAGGGAATGTAGTCAATAATATTGTAATAACCATGTATGGTGCCAGGTAGATATCTGAAATATCAGGAAGAACACTTATAAAATATATGATTATCTAACCACTGTGCTGTATACCTGAAACTAGCATAAAACAATATTGAATGTAAACTGCAACTGAAAAATAAAATAAAATAAATAAATAGGTCAGTCACTTGAAAAAAATAACTTCACACAGTAAAACATCTGGGTGATTTTTAAAAGAGCTAAAAGATTAGTGTGTTTGAAGCAGCTGAGGGAGAGAGAGAAGAGTTCAAAGAAGTAATATGGGGATTGCTCTGGGGGAGGGGTTGGGGGTATGCAAACGAGGGTATGGTGAGATAAATGATGATGGAAGGAAACTTGACTTGGGCTAATAAACACATAATAGAGTGTAGAGATAAGGTGTTGTGGAATTTGTGCACCAGAAGCCTGTATATTTGTTCACCAGTGTCACCCCAGTAAATTCAACTAAAAAATCTATTTCAGCATTCTCAAATACTGATATTACTTTTTGCCATTGCCTTTGAAACAGTTGTAATACCTTACTGGTTAACTCATTAATTAATAATTAAATAAGATCTTTGACATGCATTAAAAAAAGAAGGAAGAAGTGATAAGGAGCAAGATTATGTAGTGCTTTTAGGTCCAAATAAAGGGCTTTGGCTTTTACTCTTAAATGAATTTGAAAGACAGGATTATGAGCAATGACATAATGATTAAATTTATATTTTAAATGGCCACTCAAGCTATTGGATTGAGTGTTGATTGGAGGAAGGCAAAGATTGAGTGTTGATTGGAAGAGGAGCAGCATAATTAGGTTATTATTGTAATCTCAGTAAAAAGTGATGGAAGTTTGATAAAAGGGTGCTCTCAGGGTTGGATCTCAGGGTTGGATTCTTAGGCGTATTTAGAGCTGACACATTAGAAATGTTGTTGAAATAGAGAGGAACCAAGTTTGTCTCAGGATTTTGTACTGAACATCTAGAAGGATAAAGTTGACAACTAAGATGGGCAAGACTGCAGGAGATGCAGGTTTGATGCAGAGTATCAGAAACACATGTTAGATTTATTAGGTTTCAGATGCCAGTAGGACATCCTGGAAGAGATTTGATTAAATCATGAATTTATAATCAACCTCTCCTCTTTCTTATTTATAATACACCTGCTGATAAAACTCAGAAGGAAAGAGAAGTATCCCTAGAATCCCAGCTGGAAAGCCCAGCAATATTACATAATCATTACTTCTATTAATGCTATGTCTGTGTAGGCTGGGGGAACATTAAAATAGGGTAAAGATTATGCCAAATTTCCGACGACCATTGTTGACCTGCTCCTTCCCACTCAGCAGAGTCTATTGATATGTAAAGTTGTATGACTGAAAATAGTTCAAAATAGTTAAGATTAAACTCAGTGTCAAATTCAGTACTTTATCTATCATTAGAAAAGAATGTCATAGGACATATTTAACAGTTGCCACAAGTTAAAAACTGAAAATATAAAGTGAAATCCAACCAGTAATACTTTAAACTTGCAAGGTCTTATAGAAGGAAAAGCAGCACTCCATTTTTAGCCTTTAATCATAGACTCTTCACTTCCTAAGACCTATTTAGAAATGCATGTAAGCTGGGATCAGATTTATAGCCCAATGGTAGATACCTGTTTGTTCTCAGAATCATTCTCCCATTAATATTTGTGAAAGAGTCTGTGTGACTCTCTTATTCCGTAGGCTAAATTCTCTCCCAAAAGTCATCTGTGACCCTCAGGTAAATAAACTTCTTTGCCATGACTTAGTGAATTATTCCAACACATGTCTAGCATAGCTCAGGGTCAGGCTGACAGTATGAATTTATCACTGCACAGGGTGTGTGTGTATCTGTGTGTGTGTCTCACACATGCATGCACACACAGAGAGATGCATATAGGGCCAAGGTTTTAGAATAATGATGGTTTAAATATTTGATCCTGCTTCACACCAAAACTCAATTGACTGAAAGGAATAATGCAGAGTCTTCCTAAATGATGCCAACCATCTGTACTTATTTACAAAGGTTATGGATGGATGCTTTAAAAGACTTATGCATCACAAATGTAATTATTAATTATTATGTTACAAGGGTATTTGTAATCACTTCAAAATTAACCTTTATAGTCTCAGGAGGTTTGCATTTATAAGTCACTTGCTGTCTCACAGAGAGACTAATTAGTCAACAAATGATAAGTACAGAAGAAACACAAATTAGTTATTTGTTTACTGACACGTGGTTGTACCATATATAATTTGTATTATAATTAAAATGCTTTACATTGCAAACAAAATATATTTAATTTGGGAATAGAGAATAACAACAGTTTCAAGTGTTCCAGGAAGTATATTGACAGATTCCCTGTGGTTTACTATTTAGGCACTCAAAAGGCAAGAAATAAAAGGAGAAAAAATAACTACATTATCAAAAGTCTTTCTTCTTTTCCAATGCCATTGTTTGAATTTCTGACTAAGATCCTATCTTCATAAAAGCCAGCCAATATGTTGGAACAGAGGGAACAAAATCATCTAGACATTAGGGATAGGTTTTTTTCTTTGTTTTTAAATGTAGCAAAAAACTTTTTTTTCTGTAATGTCTCATGAAAAATAAATAGTGTTTTCAAATGGCAAAAGGTTTACAGAGAAATCTTTACTGTCAATTACCCATACAAAGTTTCAAATACTACTAAGCCATGCCATTAACCTTCTTCTCATTTAATAAAAAATTGAAATGAGGCAAAAATTGGGGGGTTAAAATTTTAGTTCTTTATTCTGCATGAACAAAGGCATAGATTGTTGTGTTTCTTTTGTTTTTGTAACAAAATGCCTTTTCCCTATGCTGTTTATATGCTAAATAACCAAAACATACAAAAATGTGGGTCTTGATTTTTTTCACTATAGTGATGATAGATTTAAATTATGTTTTTATGTCATCAAATTTTATCCTATCATTTAAAAGACTTTTAAATTTATTTCCAGTAATTGTAATTGATTCTCCTTTTATTCTGTTTTTGATCATTTTGTTTCACTTCATATTACTTTCCCTTGGCAAATTTATTTTTAAGTCTCTTTCAGATTGTTCTTTATTTTAGCAATTCTTTCTCCTGACTTTTAAACAGTCTCCTGACTGTTTATTGTTCTGAATATTAATTCCTTCATAGATATCAAAATATGACTTTGTAGGTTGAGGTGAGAGTTTGTTGCTTTTTTTTTTTTCAGTGTTTATCCTTTCTTTTCTAGCAATTCTGAAATTTACCTAATACTTCCAGTCATGGACACTTGGCCCAGATCCTGACCTTGAAGCTACGTCTGCTTCTTCCCATTCTTTAGTAGGGAGATTTAAATAAGCTATAATCCCAGAAATAGTTACAAGGTGGTTCTTTCCATCATCTTTCACAGACAATGAAATCTCAAACAGCCTTTGCTTTCTATCCATGGCTCTTGCTTCTGCTCCTCTACTTTCTGTGAACATTCCTACTAGCATTTTCCATCAGTAGGAGGAGCATGAGTGCTCTTTAGCTTTAACCCTCTCTTCATCACTTTTGTGCTTTGGTCCCATAAGTGGGACAGAGATGCTTATCTTTAATTAACAAGTTTACTAAGGTTTCCAGACTCTATTCTGAGATGGTAAGAAATGGTACACAATTCCAAAGGGGAAAAAGCATGCAGAAACTGCTACTTTTGCTCTTTATTCTTCATTCTCTATCATATCATTATTAAACATCCCCTCACATCCCAACAATAAATTACCAAATTTTCTTCCCACTGTGGTCTAATAAAGTGAAAGTTTTGACATTGAAAACAGCACAATGGTTAAAGATGCTGGCTTTGACATTGAGTCCAGTGGTCAAATATCACCACTTTAGCAAATAAATCATTTATCCTTTAAGAACTTGCACTCTATCATATAAAATGTAGGTAAATGTATCACCACAAAATAATAACAATAGTTGAGAGAATAAATGAAAAGTCTTAAATCATAGTGTGTATCCACTAAATATTAACTATTTTATTAGTATATATTTATAATTAGTTCTTTACCTTATGAACCATCCTTTATGGCAACTTATGAACTTCAACTGGAAAAAGATGAGAACACTTTTAACTTAAGTTCTTCAATTTATTCTATGACTTTTAAATCTAATGGAATTATATTCATATCTTTGATTACCAGGGTTCATCCATCATGTGTCAGAAGAATGCTAGGGGTGGGAGTGTTTGATGTTTCAGGTGACACTTGCCACCTACTTTGTGTATGTGACCTGAAAGAACAGGCAACTGTGAATTGCCACATGAGACACACTCCTTGCCACTGAGTTGGCAAGCACTACATTTTTGCTGTATAGTATAAAAATAGAAGTCTACACACTCATGAGGAAAATCCTCCCTATAATTCTTGGAATATGAGTTGTTTGTTACTATAGTTGTAAAAGCTCAGATATTGGAGGAATAGTCTTGTTTTCCCTTATTGGCTATATCACTTATGGTGTGACTTTAAATACATTATTTCATGTGTTTGACTCTCATTTTTCATCTCTAAAATAAGGAAAGAATATGTTCTAAGTTAATCATTAAGATTAAATGAGTTTATATATATATATATATATATATATATATATATATATAATTTGTTACCAAATTGCCTGATATGCCACTAATGTAAATTTTACTTTATATCTTCTCCCCTTTTTTAACAGGTCTATTTTTTAAATTCCAATGGGAAACCATCAAAAGAATTGGCCTCAATAGTATAACTATTGAATATAACTAACCTCAATAGTATAATGATTTTTAAGTTATTCACTACCATCTTCATCATCCACCTTAAAATCACAAAACCATGAAATGACAGAGAAATAGTTGATCCAACCTTTATTTCTAAACCCCTTCCTTCATGTATGATTTTTTGTTAGAAGCCATAAAGGCTAAAAATTCAATTTTCTAACTTCTCATACAGCTAGGAAAAACCATGTAACACAGTTATGGCTAATGAAATAAATGTAGAAGTCTTTGTATACCTGTTTTCTTCCTTTCTTCTTCTAAAACACGGGTGTGGTATGTGGTAATAAATAGCCATCTTTCAACACTGAGCAATATGTTAACATTCTGAAGAGGGTGGAATAGAGAGATATAAAAAAGCTTGGTTTTCTAAGAGAATCACTGAGTTTCTGTACCATGCCTGTATTTCCTCCTTCTGGAATTTTTTATATTAGGAAGAAAGTAATTATTTGACTGATTTTCTGATTGTTGCTACTCAATAACATTGTAGTCTAACTCATGTTCAAGCCCTATGTTTCAATAAATGAGAAATTGGGGTAAGTAATGTTGGAATGAAAAAATCTAAAAATCTATGTTTATTCAAAAAGTAGTTATAATCCTGAATGCTTATTTTTATATACAGCCCATTTTATCACCCTTTTGTTCCTTATTCCTCTGTACCACCAGATTATTTAAATTAAAACTTTAATTAAAATAGTAAGCATTTTAGATAAATCAAATAGCACAGAAATACTTACAATACAAAGATAGCAATTCTCTGTAATATAAAAAGTAATTTGTAATAATTGTACAAAGTAACAATTTAGCTACTCAGAAAAAATCCCTTTCTACTTTGCTTTGCTTATTTTTCTAGTACTTTCTGCAAAATATGCTTATAATATTTATTGATTTATAAAGTTTAGACATTATCTATTAACACTTCATTTTTATAGATGATTTTTTGGCTCACATTCAACTCCATATTCCTCCTATCTTTCCAATGTTGTCATCTCATTCATTTTATTGAAATTAATGATTAGCTTGTAAACTCCCAGAACAAAATAATGATATATGCTTATACTTGTTTTTTTTATGCATCTCCCCACTGAGAATTTTTGCCTTGAAGTTTTTTTAACATTTTTCTTTATCATTTTATTGTTTTTCAAATATAATTGTATACATTTTCCCACCACCACTTTATCCTGTGCCACCTCCCTCCCTCCATCTTTCCCTTTGGCTTTGTCCATGGGTCCTGTATGCAAGTTCCTTAGTGACCCTTTCCCTTCTTTCTCCTATTATCTCCCTCCCCCCTTCCCTCTGGAAGTTTGTTCCCTACTGTCAGTTTGTATAACAAATGCCTTGAAGTTTTACAAAATGTGCTTACTGGTGAGTTTATTTCATTCATTTCATGGAACTTTCAATGCATCCGCTCATTCAGATGACTGACAGGATTCAGTTTTGAGTAATTTTCTATTATATTTGCCAATTATCTTTGTTTCATTTTTTCTGTTCTATCCTTCTGGTATTGAATCTCATAAAATCTCATAGTCTCCCTTTTTATTTCATTTTCTCTCATAGTTGCCCTTTATTCTAAAAGATTTTCTAAAAGACTTCTTTTATTTTTATCTAATATTTCCGTTGGATTTTGTTTTCATTTTAGCCATTTTATTTTAAACTTCCAAGAGCTCATTGTTGTCATTTTAAATAGTATTGTATTATTTTCTATGTTTGCAATTATTTCATATACTTCAAAGGTATATGAGAATTGGAGTTTTTTAAACTTTTGTAGGGCAAAGAGGATGGAAGTTTTCTTTTGATCTGTGAGAGAACAATATTTCTTCCAGGTTCACATTTTTCTATTTGTTTGTTATCTCTATTGCTGTGTTAAAGGGTTTATTCAAATGTCTGGTTTCATTGATTTATCAGTAATACTTAATAATGAGAAAGTTAAAAAAACTGATTAAGGTTTTGGGAAAGAAGGAAGGTCTATATTAAGTGTGTTTTGGAAAAGAGTTTTGTTTTTCACTGAGGAAATTCCAGGTGTCAGTTTTTCCAGAAACTGGAAAGAGTAGATATCAGGCTGGTTGCTGATATTTTCTTTGAGGGTTGAGGGTATGGATTTTAGAAATTAACTCTGTGATATAGAGAATTGACTTCATTCTTCATTTTCACCTCCATGTGTCAAAGTCTGCCTTCAATCTCTATTTGGCATCTCAGTTTTCAGAAGCTCCTTCTTTATTTTTGTCAGAATAGGGCTGTAGGCATTTGAGTCCTAGCACTCTGTGAGTACAATTAAAGGAAAGAAAACTTTGCTTTTTAAAAATATTTTCTTCCAAACAATCCACAAGTTAGGTCATTTAATTTGTCTCTTCTACCTGTTTTAAGCAGCATCTTTGAGATAGGAAACATGTCTGTGATTCAGAGAATCTAATTAACTTTCTTCTCATATGTGTCAATATGAGAATACTCTATACCTTCCTTCTCTCTCTACATGCATTTATTTGCATGAAAGTTTATCAAGTGTCTTATCTCCAAGTTTCTCTCTGATTTTTATCTGTGTGGATTTTCTTTTCCATAATTATATTTTAGTGAGCATTGGGAAAAATAAGAGAAAAACATATGTGGTCAATACAGTATATTTTAAATGATATATTGTATATTCATACAGTATACAAAAACTAAGATTAGTTGAGGTCATACCAAAGATAGCAATTAGAATGGGTTGTGAAATGCTTGTCTTTCTATGAATACAGATTTACAGTGCTCTCTCAAAACAGCCAATCAATTGGCAAAAGAAGAGCAGAATAATGATTAAATATTTGGAAAACATTGCCAATTAAAAAGACAAAGTAATTGGGAGGAAGTAGCCTAGAGGTGATAAACTGGCAGAGAAGGAGGATTTAAGGCTCAGCTATCGTGACTTGTTCCCTGTCTTCCATCTACACAAACATATACCTATTTAGTGGACCACAGAATTTCTTTTACATAGACTGAGATGATTTAGACAAGTATTACAGGTTTAGTGTTATGTGAAGGAGTTTATGAACATAGTATAAAGATCTGAATTTAAACAATAGGAGACAAAATTACATAGTTACCTAAATAGGCAGCCCTCCAATTTTGCACAGTACCTTGTAAATGATGCTCATTGCGTTAGTTTCCTACGTCTGCCAAAAGAAACTAATACACACTTGGTGGTTTAAATAATAGAAATTATTTCTTTCATAGGTCTGGAGCCCGAACATCCAAAATTGAGCTGCAAGCAGGGCTGTACTCCCTCTGGCTCTAGGGCGAATCTGTCCCGTGCCCTCTTCCAGTTTCTGGTGGCTACTGCCTGCCATTCCTTCTCTTAAGGGCACATCATCCCGCTCTCTGCCTCCGTGATCACAATGCCCTCTCCTCTTCTCTCTGTTTTCTATTCTGTTTCAAACTTAACCCTTTCTCTTAAAAGGACCTTTTTCACACGATTTGGGAGGCCCACTTGGATAATCCAGGGTGATCTCATGTCAAGATCTTTATAATCACAGGTCTCATAGATTAGAACATGGACATATTTTTCTAGAGCCGCCATTCAACCCACTAAGCCCATGTGTATAGGAACCATGTGCTCACATGGACACATGGATCTCAGTTATCACGGAACTGTGTAAAGTCAGACTTACCTGTAATTTATATCAATTATTTAGGTTTTCTTGCTGAAGGGTTAAAACCTGCAAATAGTTCTCAAATCACCCATGTTAGCTTAGTATGACAAAAAGGAATTTCATAGATGTTGAGAACCAGCATATAGTATTTTAAGTGCCAGTACTCTATCACCAGAAACATGAGAGCAAGACTAAAGTGATGTAGAGCAGGGCTTCTGTGACTATCCGCTAAAGCAGGTCCAGATGCTTCACTGTGATACCCAACTTCCACCAAAAATTTATTCTTGTCAGTCATTGGTCTATCTTCATGAAATCACATCAGATCTGATATAGGCAATGTAACATAATGATGAGTATGTATGTTTTATAATGGATTGAATTTACATAATGTGTTAAGTATCCATTTATTTTATATTTAAATGCTGGTGGGGCAAAAGTAGCTTTACAATTGTTTAGATGGAAAATAATACAATAATTAATAATAATAATACAAAAATAAAATCTACATTTCATGTACTCACAACTGTAAACCTACTTTTGCTCCACCCTGTATATTATTGTAGTGAAACTTATGCTATTACTGGTTTTAAATAAATACTGATTTTATTGTTCTTGTTAGTTTGCAAATGGGCACATGAAAAGAATATCAAATTTTTGGAGAATAGATCATGAACAATAGAATTTGCAATAGTTTAGTATGTTCTCAACACAACTATGCAAGAGTATTTAAAGCTAACAAAATGAATGTTTGTAAATTAACCTTTTATGTGAATGATCTAAATATCAATAGGAAAAGTCCACCTTTATAGTGAAGACATTAAACAGCCAGTATCAAATCACCAGAATATGAATACTATGTTTGTTATATAATTAGCGCTTTTAAGATGTGTGGTAATTCAAGTAGTCTTAATTTTATGATTTTATTAAGCAAAGTGGATACAATTGGGAGAGGTTGTTACTGGAGCCATGGACCCAAATATTCTAGTCAAATATTTTCAGAAGTTAATCAATCTAATAGTCACACTTCAATGGTTAGAAAATAGTTCTGTGAGTGGATCTATTATAAGTGAAAAATGTTATTCATTCTGACTTAATAAGGACAGAAGTCATAGAGGTATGGGTAAACATGTTAATATCAAAATGAATTTGAATTCTTCATTTATTACTTATTAACTCTGTGACCATTTATAAGTCCTTTAATTTCTCTATACCTCAGATTCCTAGTTTGTGATAAAGATAATAATGCTACTAGGTTGTTAAGATTAAACGAGTAAATATACTTAAAGTGCTAATAATAAGAGCTTTATAAACCTTAACTATAATTGTTATTATCATTTCAATAATGATATCTTTTAGCAATATCTTCATAGGCATATACCAGCTAAATTTATCAGTTCTAGTTCTTAGCTACCCGAGTATGAACACTGGAGACCAGAGGTAAGCTAAAGTACTGTACCCAATGGCTTCAACTAACTGAATTCATCTAAAAATAATTAATACCTCTTTGTGACAGTTATTGAGCTGGAAAATAATTAGTTTTAGCCTTCAAAACTTTATAGTTTAGTTAGGAAGCTAGGTAATTATAAAATAACTCAATATAGTATCACAAGCTCTGCTACAAAGAAAAGGTCCAGAATAGTAAAGGGAGGTTAATTTTGTCCTGTAGGTTTTGTAGTCCTGTGATAAAATGGATTTATGAACACTTCTTTAGCTGGACTTTAAAGCCTTAGATTGATGAGGATGGCATATGAGACAGAGTGTGTCCACAGATCTGGGAGTAGTGCAATTGGAAGCAAAGGGCATGCATAATGGGATGAAGGAAAATAAGGAAGGGGCGTTTGCTTAGAACTTTTTACATGAGGATGAGGAGTATATTTTCCTTGGTGACAGGGGCAAATTGTTAGTGAATATTATTGTTTTTATTTTTATTTTTAGCAATGGAAATGGCATATTGAAGCTTCATTTTAGAAAGATTTCTTTAATTTGTAATTTAGGATATATTAAAACACAGAGTAGTAGAATCAATTACAAGACTACAAATATACAAATATAAGTCTACATAAGAGATATTGAGAGCATCAGTAATGCATTTGGGAATGTGGGTGGTGTATATAAATGATACTATGGTTGGCTATAAGGGAGAAAGGAGAAGTCAAAGAAATCCCTGGGTAGTTAGATCTGACAAAGAGGAATGAAATCTTGTGAGGAATGGAGAATGATGTTAGATGAGTATAGAGTCACCAAAACAAAGGCAGATATTTTCATAAAGGAGAGGTTGCCCATCACTACCAAGTACCACTAGAAATTTCAGAAAAGTGAAGCCTGAGAAAAGGTATGACAACTGGGTAATTACTGGGAACTTTCAAGAGTAATTTTAGTATAATTTGGTCTCCTTTAGTAGGCTTAAGAAATCAATGGCTGGTGGAAGAAATATTGGGTTGGGCAAAAAGTCCACATGGGTTTTTTTTTCCATTAAATAAAAGACACATTTTCATTTTCACCAATAACTTGATTGATTTGGATAATGTGAGCATGTCACCTATCTCATGCATGGTATAATATTCATTGTTCTCAATTACTGTCTTGATTTTATGGCTACAAATTTCCACTGGATTATACTACTGTGGAGCATCATCCAGTGAGAATTCACCAACATGAAACTTTGCAAACCACTGTTGACACATTTGATCAGTCACAATATCTTCTTCATACAGTGTACAAATCTTTTGTTGTATTTCAGTTGTATTTTTACCTTTCTTGAAATAATAAAGCATAATATGCTGAAAATGTTGCATATTTTCTTCCATCTTCAATATTAAAATGGCTACACCAAAATTCACCAATTTTGATAATTTTTAAATGCATGCTGATATGACAGCTGCCACAATACAATCTTAAACAAATATTTCAAATGAAGTTAAAGACAACTAAGCCATCTTACAGAAAAAAACAAATGAAGTTTTTGGCCAACACAATATTATACAATAACAGCACATACATCGGTTGACTAAATAATGACAAACCATGAAAAATAAACATTCATGGAAGAAAGAAAAATTCAAGTAGATAGGGATGAGCTTTTGAAAGTGTGCAGTTTGTCTTTAAAAATAGAAACAAATTAGAGATATTTTCAGAAAAAAGTTAAATGTGAGACTAATTTAATATTTTTGTGGTACAGTGAGATAAAATAAGTGTTCGAGATTGTAGTGTAGTTTTCAATAATATTGAATAAGGTTGGATGACCTCTCACAGAGAATACAATTAATTCCTCACATTGGTCATAAGCAACATGATATAAATAAGATTATTCAAGTGCTTCTGAGGACATAATACAGTAAACACAACTGTAATGATTTTATCACATCTAGCTATATTTACCCATCAAAGACAAGGGAGAAATAGAGAAAGCGACAACAGAATGAGTACCATGGTGAGGTCTTCACAAAGCAAAAATGGTGAGTATTCAGTGTTAATGTGACTTAAAGATTTATAACAAATAACTATGCCTAACCATGGCTAGGTATAGAAACAAAAGAAGGTGGAAAAGTGATAGACTGAAAAAGGCAAAAGAGTACAGTACAACAGAATCATGCAGAAAACTACTTCAGCAGTGGTAAAGAAATGTGAGAAATCAAAGGAACAACAAAGTTGGCTCCTTAAAGGTAAGTTAGATGAGGCTGAAGAATTGAAGCTAGAGGTCTTTGTATTGGATGTATTTAGTAACAGAATATCAAAAAATGTTTTCCTCCTATGTTTTTTAGATTTTTTTTATTTTAAGATTTTATTTAGACAGAGGGGAAGGGAGGGAGAAGGAAAGGGAGAAAAACATCCCTGCATGGATGCCTCTCAAGTGCCTGCTACAGGGGACCTGGCCCACAACCCAGGCATGTGCCCTGATTGGGACTTGAATGAGCAAACCTTTGATTTGCAGGCTGGCGCTCAATCCACTGAGCCACACCAGCCAGGTCCTCTTTCTACTTTTTAATAGGTATAAGATATTAGATCAAGCCATGGATCAGATGCAAACACATAATATGCAGGGGAAATTCACATCAATTCTTTCCATAAAGTGCATTAAAGATAAGTTTAAGACATAATTATGAAATTCTTCTAAATAAATATCTGGATAATCCTGTATATTTGCATGATTTTGACTTCTCTTATTGATGATTCATCTTCATTCATTCAGAAATTTGTCCATTCAGCAAATTCACTTTGTACCATGTTCAAAGAACTATATCAGAAAGCATACCTAAAGAAGGATACAAACACTCTTTTCATAGACTTTTGTATGTGGTTAAAGAGACAAACACAAACTAAATAATCACAGCCACAGAGAGGATATATGAAATTTCCATAGAGCTTAAAACAAAAGAAGTTGACATGGTCAAAGCAAACATTTTTTTTTAGGAAATTGTACTTCACCTGAGAGAAAAATAAATGCATTTTATGTTTGTTACTGGGCAAGAGGAACAAGTTAATCATAAACAATTATGTGTTCTAAAAACAGGTGTCATTGTTTGCAGACACATGTAGATATAAGAAAAAAGCATATTTCAAGTACTGGGTTCAAAGAACTAAACATAGTCCATAATGATTAGAGTTCAGAAGGAAGCAGGGAGATACAGCAGGTATTCATAAGCCGTATTAATGATTTTACTCTTGACTTCGGCCAAGATGGAGGCATAGGTGGACACACTGTGCCTCCTTGCACAACCAAAATTAAGGACAACAAAGGTTTAGAAACAAGAAAACATCCAGAACTAACAGAAAATTGAACTGTATGGAAATCCGACAACTATTCATCCAGACCAGTAAGAGGGGTGGAGTTGTGGCAGGAAAAAGCAGAGGTTTCTGGACTGGGTGCCCAGGAGCCCCAGGCACACAGGCGGTGGCTAGCATACCCCAGGTGCAGGGTGGCAACGGGCAGACCCAGTGAGGCCACACAAGGCAGCTACATGTGCAGATAATCCAGGCAAGAACAGGGAGGGAGACAGACATCACAACCTAGAGCCCCAGTGCTGGGAAATAAAACCTAAAAACACCAATTGAAAACACTTGTGGAGGGTTGCAGTGCTGGGAGAGACTCCCAGCCTCACAGGAGAGTTTGTTGGAGAGACCCACAGGGTCCTAGAATGTACACAAGCCCACCCACGTGAAAATCAGCACCAGAAGGGCCCAATTTGCTTGTGGAAAGCAGCAGAACGGACTGAAATATGAGAGAGAGTGGAGCAAGCGCCATTGTTCCCTCTCAGACCCCACCCCCACATACAGCATCACAACCCAGCAACTGGGCTGCCCACCCTGGGGAACACCTAAGGCTCCACCCCTCACTACAAAACAGGCAAGACCAGACCAGAAAAAATAAAATGGCTCAAATGGGAGAACTGATCAAAGCTCCAGAGCCAATTCATCTAAGCAACCAAGAGATAGCCAATCTATCAGATGCACTGTTCAAAGCACTGCTGATCGGGATGCTCACAGAATTGGTTGATTCTGGTCACAAATTAGATGAACAAATGAAGGCTACAATAAGTGAAATGAAGGAAAATGCACAGGGAACCAATAGTGATGGGAGGAAAACTAGGACTCAAATCAATGGAGTGGACCAGAAGGAAAAAAGAAACAACCAAACAGAAAAGAATGAAGAAACAAGAATTCAAAAAAATGAGGAGAGGCTTAAGAACCTATAGGACATCTTTAAATGTCCCAACATCTGAATTATAGGAGTACCAGAGGGGAAGAGGAAAAGCAAAAGTGGAAAAGTTATTTGAACAAATAATAAAGGAGAACTTCCCCAATCTGGCAAAGGAAATAGACTTCCAGGGAGTCCAGG